>PVIU01015201.1:0-49179 GCA_004026605.1 Ondatra zibethicus
GGGAGGGGACCGGGAGAAGGGGAAGAAAGGAAAAAAATTTTTTTTATCTTTAATTATTTAATCTTTAACTCCATCAAAGATCTGAGAAGGGAAACAATATTACTTGAGTGAACAGGAAGTGTAATCGGGAAACTTCCAAAATGTGCAATAAATGACAGAGACAACTGCCTACCTGGGCAATCACCCAAAATCTCATTTGTAATGTTGAAGCACCCAACTTTGGCTAAGGCCTAAAGTAACTGACATACCATTTGTAAAGGCAAGAAACTTTTTAAAACTATCTTACCCTGTCTTGGCAGGATATGACAGTTTTGTTTTATCCATTTATGGATACTCTGTATCTCTGTTAGTGGTTGAGGTATGGGCATTTCTTTGCCCAGAGGCCAGTTCTGCCAAGAATAAAGGCTCCAGGTGGAGTGTCTCTGGTGCTCAACATTCTCTCGGGAATAGATTGGTGTTGCCAGGAGTGATTGCATCTCATTGTCACGAAACTACGAACTCTAAATAGATTAAAGGCCATTTTTTATAGCTCCTTGAAGAGGTTGAAGATTATCTATCTATACTGAATATAATCTCTATGTATCTAAAGAACCTGATTAGTCTAATTATAAATATAACAAACATAGATGACTATTGATCTATAATTTTTAATACTTATCTAACTTAAATACTCAGACAATAAACAACTGTGCAATAAATGAGGACAATGACTTTTAAATATAAACAATGTATAAGTATCTTAATCTGAGGTAGTAATGTACATTGCAGTATGGTAAATATATACATATATATCAATACATAAACAATGTTTCAAACAGAGGTAGAAGCATACATTTATACAATATTTAATATAACTTAACTTTTTATCAATATACAAAAATCTATATCAATATAATTGTCTAAAAACAATAACTCATAAATACAATCTTTTATCCCATCATCCAAGTATCCCTCTATTTTTTTTAAGATCCCTGAGCCTATAAAATTCCTTCCCCATCCTCAACCATATACCAATTATAATCAACCCTTAAATGATGTCCCTAAGCCTGAGGGCAAATTTTGGTGGGAGAGGGGATGTCATCCTCTAAAGTTACTTACAGCTGTCATGGGGGCAATGTTCTTTCTAGGGGATCCTGTTAAAATAAATGATGATTAAATTACCAGATTAATATTTGGCCTGGTAAAATCACAAATAGTCTCTAAGTATTTTATGGAGGTCTGGCGAGAATGTTGTAAAAGAAGTGCACCATGTAAGCTAACCAAGTTGGAACCATCCTGTGTAGCTGATATCCAAACAGGTCTTGTAGTAAGTAGCTCTATCAGCATCATGATGCCATAGTAACCAGGTGGAGTTGTTGTTGTGGGACCCCATCTTCTTCCTAGAAACTTTAAAGATTACTGCAGGAAAATTTATTGTTTATTATGGAAAACTTAAGTATTATTTATATAGACATACATACATATTTAATGAAAGGTATGATAAAGACAAATAGATATGAAGAAAGGCAAAGAAGTTTTATAAATTATTTTTTTTCTGTCCCATATCATGATTTGTGACATGAGACAGAAGCTCTGGGTTTTCTCTTAACAACAGGCTTGGAATTAGAGAAGGACTGAGCCAGAGTTTAATTTCAAAACCAGCTATTAAGTATATTTGTGTGTCTTTAAAAGTATGTTATGAATATTTTTACTTATGGAACCTAATCGATTTTCTTGCTGATCCTTATTGGGTTGTAAATTGTTTCCATTTGTCAGTATTTAAACATCCAGGGACCCTTGTATTTTTTGAAGATGAGTGTTGTCCTGTAGAGATAAGAACAGAACCCTGCCCCCATCCTATATGTCTTTTTTACCACCTGTATGATTATCATCATTGTGGATGAGCTGTTATTCCTCCTTTTCAAGAGGTTTCTCCTCTTTAAATCGAACCTTTATTAATTTTGATGGTATCCATAATTTTTTTCTCTTGTGGAAACAAGAGCAAAACCCCTTCCCCAACGTAACACATTTCCTGGCTTCCACTGTGAGGTCAGCATATCCTTGAAATAAACTGGTTGATTTAATTTAGCAGACTTTTTTATTATCCAATGTCTTTTTGCTGTCATCCCTTTCTCATTAGCATTAAGAAAATTTAAGGTTAATAAAGCATTATGTAATTTATTCCTGGGGGCATTTTCCACTTGCTTGTTTAACATATCCTTTATAGTTTGATTTGATCTTTTTATAACTGCTTGAACTGTAGGATTGTGAGGTATATCTGTAACATGCTTAATATTATAATAAGCAAAAAACCATTTCATTTTTTTAGAGACATAAGCTGGACCACTATCTGTCTTTGTGCAGGTATACCCATTATGGCCATGACTTCTAATAAATGTGTGATTAATGAATCAGCCTTTTTTGAGCTTAAAGCCATTGTCCATTGAAAACCTGAATAAGTGTCAATGGTGTGGTGTACATATTTTAATTTGCCAAATTCTGCAAAGTGGAACAAATCCATCTGCCAAATTTTATTCCTTTGAGTACCCTTTGGGTTAGTCCCTGCAGGTAGTGGTGTTTGGTTATATAAAGAGCAAGTAGGGCATCTCTTTATAGCTTGTTGTCATATTATAGAAAATTCTTTCTTCAAATCTTTGTTATTGACGTGGTGTTTTTATGAAATTCAGAGGCCTGTAGCACACTTTCAATCAATAATTGATCAATTTTGGCATTACCTTGCATTAGAGGACTGGGCAGACCCATATGGGATCTGATGTGTGTTATGTATATAGGACAAAGCCTATTCCTGATCATGTCTTGTACCTGGATAAACAATGAAGTCAGTTCTGTATCATCTGGTATAAATTTAGCAGTTTCAATATGTAAGATAACTTTTTGCATATTGTGAGTCAGTAACTATATTAAGAGGTTCTTTAAAATCCCTCAGTACCATGAGAATGGCATATAATTCTGCCTTCTGGACAGAATTATAAGGGCTTTGTTCCACCTTATTTAATTTGTCCAATTTGTAACCTACCTTTCCCGATTTATTAGCATCAGTATAAAATGTGCGGGCTCCAGTTATTGGAGCATCACGTATGATTCGAGGAAGAATCCAAGAGTTTTCTTTATAAGGTTAAGCCTATCACTTTTTGGATAGTTACTATTAATTTCTCCCAAAAAATTAGTACAAGCTCTTTGCCATGGTTCATTGTCTTTCCATAACTTTCTTATCTCATCAGTAGTGAAAGACACTATAATTTTTTGCTGGATCTATGTCTGCTAGTTGACGAAGTCTCAATTTACCTTTTATAATTAGTTTAGAGACCTTTTTCACATAAGTTTTTAATTTTTTACTTGGTTTATGTGGTAAAAAGATCCATTCTAAGATAATACCATCTCTCTGCATTAAAATTCCTGTAGGAGAAATTCTGGAAGGCAATATGACGAGAATACAACTAAGCTCTGGATCTACCCTATCCACATGTGCCTCCTGTAATTTTTCCTTGACCATTGTCAATTCCTTTTGTGCTTCAGCTGTTAATTCTCTGGGACTATTTAAGTCTTTATCACCATCTAAGGTTTTGTTTAAGTGAATTATTAGATCAGGTGTTATCCCAACAGCTGGTCGTAGGCTGGAGATGTTTCCTAACAATCTTTGAAAATCATTTAGAGTACGTAACTGATGTCTCCTAATTTGTGCCTTTTGTGTCTTAATTTTTTGTAAACCTATTTTATAACCTAGATAATTGACAGAATCTCCTCTCTGTATCTTTTCAGGAACAATCTGTAATTCCCATTTAGGTAAAACTATCTTTACTTCTTTAAACAGTCTTTTTAAGGTATCTGTGTTTGAATCAGATAGCAAAATGTCATCCATGTAATGGTAAATTATAGACTTAGGAAATCATTTACGTATTATTTTCAGTGGTTGACTTACAAAATATTGACACAGGGTGGGGCTATTGAGCATTCCCTGTGGGAGGATAGTCCTCCTAGTAGGCTGTCCTAGTACCTCCTAGTAGGCTGAGAATTATTATAAGTAGGCATTGTGAAGGCAAACTTCTCTCTATCCTTTTTTTGTAAAGGTATATTGAAGAAACAATCCTTTAAATCAGTAACTATAAGAGGCCATCCCTTTGGTAACAGAGAGGGCAGAGGAATTCCAGATTGTAGAGGGCCCATAGGTTGAATAACCTTGTTGATAGTGCTAAGATCTGTCACCATTCTCCCTTTTTTAGATTTTTTCTTAACAACAAATACAGGAGAATTTCAAGGGCTGGTAGATTCTTCTATATGGTGAGCATATAATTACTCTTGCACCAGCTGTTCTAAAGCCTCTAACTTTTCCTCAAACAAAAACTTTTCCTCATCCCATTGTTCTACAAATGAGTCAGAGACTGACCTTACTACAACCACTGTACTCATCAAGATGTACTGAGAACTAATGGCAGTTCAAATAACATTTTAAAAATCAATGGCAATACTGATATTGAAATTAATCCTCCATAATTTCTTTAGGTTCTTATTTTTTCTTCTAATAAGAAATAAACCTTTTTAAATGGAAATTCTGTATTTGTGCTGGATAGTTTTATGTCAAATTGACAAAAGCTAAAGTCATCTGAGAGAAGGGAACCTCAATTAAGAAAATGCCTTTATATGATGCAAGCCTGTAGGGCATTTTCTTAGTTGGTGATTTATGGGGGAGGGCCCAGACTATTGTGGGTGGTGCCATCCCTGGGATGGTGGTCCTGGGTTCTATAAATTGCAGGTTGAATGAGCCACATGAAGCAAGCAAGTAAGCAACACCCTCCATGGTCTCTGCATCAACTCCTGCCTCTAGGTTCTTTCCTATTTGAGTTTCTGCCCTGACTTCCTTTGATGATGAACAGTGACGTGGAAGCATAACCCAAATAAACCCTTTCCTCCTCAAAAAAAAAAAGAAGTATCCATGGGACATAAGAGAATCTCAATTAAACTATGGTGAGAAGGTGGGGTTATTAATAAAATAACTGAAGTCAATGTTTAGTATGCCATTACAAGGACATAGAGCATAGATCTTCTTGACTATTCATATATTTTTAATAGATATGACATACCATTTTAAAAGCAGCTTTATAGAGTTAAGAATATACCAACTTTATGAGGGAGGCATTCTATTCCTAGGCATTTAATCAGCTTTAATAAAAACCTGATTTTATTTTGTATATGAGTTTACAAAATATTTCTATTACTAATCCTCATTAAAAATTGTCCAAACACCCATAAATAGGTCAGTGAAAAAATTGTGGTATATCCATTCAATGTAACATTACTCAACAATAAGAGAAACTAATCAAGGAAATAATCAATAATGTAGATGAGTTTGAATTCACTCAAAGAGAGATGTCAAACACAGATCCATGCTATCTATTTCCAACCACACAAAACTGAAGCAACTGGAAGTACGTGACAGATAGGTGGAATGATTATCTTCTGTCTGGGGAAATTAAGGGTTAAAGATTACAGAGCAACGTTAGGAATTTTTAAGTTATAGACACATTCATTATCTTAATTTCAGTATTCATTGTCTTAATTTCAATGATCATATCATTGGTAGATAATTATCGCTTGCTGTACAATATTAAATATTTTAAGCAAGGTTCATTTCATCCCAGTTATAGTGGTAAAAAAATTAATTCTTGGGGATAAATTAAAATAGGAAATATATTGAGACTATAAAGAATTTCAGAGTATAAAATGAAACCCAGGGTCCTTTGAGTTCCTTTTAAAATTATGCTCCCACAAACACTCCTCCACACAGCAATCAATATAAATTTATATTATATAAATTAAGTCATACATACACATGTACATTATGTTTATATACATGCATATACCCAGTATTGTACATGTTTCACTATTAAGCAAGCTAATGGCTCCTATGTTAGACTAACAATAATATCACAAGGTCTCAGTATGAAAAGTGCTTGATGTGATATCTATTTTTTCCTAGAATGTCTGATGTTTTACTCTGCAGCCTCTTGAGGCCTGCTGTTCCCTGTCTCTACCTGCCTGCCTGCCTCCCTCTTAATCTCTCTCTCTGTGCCTCTCTGTAGCATGTTCTTCTGTCTTTTAATGTTTTTTTTTTTGTTACCTTAAATTGAATAAACTGAATATACCTATCTAAATGTGATCCACTATGCTATAAGCCTCACTGGCTCATGTCGCCGGATTTTTATGTTTGTTCATTGTCTGGGTACTGTTTCTCCGGCTCCTCCAACAGCCCTTCTCAGCAGCCTAAAAGAGTAGATGAATGCGCATTTCTGTCTACACAAACGGCCTGATTTAAGTTGTATCAGCTCTTACCTTAACACGCACTTAGGTGCAGCACCTCCGTTCATCACACTAACTTTTCCCAAGCTCTGAAGACTGGCTCAGTTCCGAGCTGACCACCACCCACGCTTCATTTGATGCTAGGCTCCTCCCATGGTGGGGGCATTGTCATCCACCTGACCTGATTCTGTATTCCCAAAGTCCTCTTCACAGAATTTAGTTCCACAGAGAACATGATGAAATTACTTGTCCCCAAGCCTCAGAGGTCACCCCAGCCTGCTCTACCTATGGACAGAAACTTCAGATCTCTATACTGGTCCCAACATAACCACCCAACTGCACTGATGTGCTCCTCAGTTTAGTGGGCTGGCCTGACTGCTTGGAGCTGATGGCAATATTCATGGCCAGAATGCAGGTTGTGGATTGGCTGAAGGACACAGAACTCCTCGCACCAGGATTTTCTGAGAGCATCCCCAAATGCCCCTAGATGTTGCCAGGAGCCTGTGAAATGAGCCCCTGTTGTGTGATGTTTCTCTCTCAGCAATGCTAACTGCAGCACCAAACCCATCACACCTGTCTCAAAACTGGCTTGGAAAAAGGCTGTTTTATTTCTTTCTCTGAGACCATCTGCCATGGATTCCCTTTAAATCTGATTGCCTACTTTTGAGTTCTTTCTCCTGTGAACATGTATCTCAAACCAATGTTTCACAAGCATCCATCCTTCCTAGGCTTCATTTACATCTTAATTGCTGGTTTAGGCTAAAATATTGAAAAATATAAAGTCAACCTAGGAGAAACTTTAGGTTTTTCTGTTTTCCCAGGAAATAGAGGAAGGACGGTTATGTGGATTAACAGGCTGGGGTGAACATTTTAAATCTTTAAGTGATCAAAGTAAATGGATGCAGAACATGTCATGGGAACCTTATTAGGGTCATATTGTCATCTTAAAAATTGTCATGCTTTCTACCCCACATTTGTAAGCTCATTAAATGTTTTAGCTGATCTTAGAAAGAAATGATTCCAAAGCTGTCCATCTTTCTAGATTGTAGTAAATGATTACAGAAGCACGTGTGAATATCATAAGGCAGCTAATCCCATCCTGCCACTACCAATAACAATTTTGAATATGAAGGATGATCATACCCATTAAAACAAAATCCAGTAAAAAGAAGGCTGGTCCCACTTAAACGAGCGATTTCCATGTATAATCTGCCTGCTACATTTCCGATATTTGAATCAAGTCAAAAGTCATCTAGGAATTGCAACAAAACCAATTCCGAGTTTAAATCAAGAGTGAAATTAAAAGAGTAAAAGCTTAAAATGAATTTGAGACCCAGCTGTGGTCAAGTGATGATGCTCTTGGTGCCTTTGATTCATAGGCAGTTACACAGAACTCACACCCAGCCAGGAAGTGACTGCTCCATGCAATTTGGGATTTCAGGTTGGTTCTGGCCACTGAATAGATGATTGCAACTAATGACCTTTAAAGCCTCCTTCATCAGAAAACAGTGCTTTTTACAGGTGTGTATTATAGGAATGATGCCAGACTTTTCTAAGCTATTAATATGTTGTAACCCATTTAGTAATTTAATAAATTCTTGGTACTATTCAAAAAAATCTCTTCCTACTGTAATATTTGTCTTTGAAAACATACTTGATAGCTTTATGATGGGTCTACACTTGTAAGCAAGATTGCAAATCATCCTGTGTTTTAAATATTTCATTAACATTTTAAATAAGTATTTTAAAAAATATTATTCTGTATCAGATCCCTTTTAGTCAGCAAAGCAGTGCTTAGAGCAAAGGATATTTAAGTTTAAATTCAATTTTCGCCATTTTCACTAAAATTTTGGAAAGTTATTAACTTTAGAAGTTTATCTCCCAAACAGGATTATTAGTTATTTTGTTCTACATAATAATAGCCTAATGATAGAAGTCTAGAAGTTTCTCAAGACATACCTTTTCTTTAAAAACATTCTTATAAGAGCCAATACCACCTAAATATGTAAAGTTCTGTCAGGAAGGATAATAGGAAATCTCAAGGAATGAGGCATATTTGTTGATTTAAAAGCCAAAGGAACAACCACAAAAGATAGAAGCTGGTATTAGACCCATTAGATCTACTCAGAGGGACCAGGGTTAAGTTCCCAGCACCCCCTAGCATGGTAGCTAATATATCTGTAACTCTAGTTTTTAGGACTTTTTAGGACTTTGATGCCCTATTACAGCATGTAAAGATACTGTATGTCACGTACCTACCTATACACAGGCAAACACTCATATATAGAAAATAGAAAAATTCTTAAAATAAAAAGTCAAAGGGACATATTCCAAGTCTGCTCAGGACAAAAGAGATTTTGAGTTATGCAGTGAAGATTTCTTTCTGTTATGTACTCACCCCCATGATGCGGGAGTCCCCTCTGTGTGCTGTGATTACCATTAATGAATAAAGAACTGCAGTGGCCTGTTGATAGGGCAAAACTTCAGTAGGCAGAGAGGATTGGATTGAATGCTGGGAGAAAGCAGAGTCAAGGGGACACCATGGATCCCCACTGGAGATGGATGTGCTGAAAATTTGCTGGTAGGCCACGACCTCATGGTGATACACAGATTAAGTGTCTCCTCCAACAGATTGGTGCCCACATGGATAACTAAATCTACATAAAACCTGAGAATGCTTGAAAAGAAATTCTAGACAAAATAAAATAAAATACAGAGTTTGACACAGTTTCTTGTTGTTTGCTGGCAGCGTTCCACAGATCCTTTAAGATAGATTTTCCTGACACAGCTGCAGCAGAAAAAAAAAAGTGGCGGTTTTGAAATACTGGCTTTCTGGGATGTACTGCCAGCATGACTTCTGGCTCTTTCGGGAGACCAAGTATTTGGACGAGTTTTGTGAGCAGACTACTGCAGCTTGCTTGATGGCAACATGGACCAGCTTTCTGCCTGGAACTGGGGTGATGTGTGTGGCTCAGAGGTGCAAGCAGCTCCACCATGCTAGACTGTGCAGAGTGAGTAGAAAATACCACATATACCATACTAATGGCACAGCTTAAGTTTTAGATTGGGCATGCAAGCAGGCAGTACTGCATATATTTTAAAAATCACTCCTACAATAAAGAATTACAGATATGCAATAAAGACAAATCCAGATGAGTCACAGTGTTGGATAATTTACATAGGCTTGGAAGAGAGAAGAAAAAGATTATAAAGAGTCATAAAATAAAATTAATGTTTTTTAACAAAGGATAATGTCTTTAAAGAGACAGAGTACAGATAATCATAGATTAAAATGAGTAAAGAAAAATAAGCCATATAAAGATGGAAAATTCACAGAGTCTGGATTATATATATTATTGTGTTTTCTTTGAAATTTTTGACTGTGAAGGAGCTAAGTACAGAGACACATTTCATTGTGTGGGCTTCTAAGCTATACCAGCATGCATATAAAGGTATATTGACTTCAAAATTTGGGTCTAAGAGTAAGTTGCGTTGGAAAAGAGGTTCTTCTTTTGTTTACACAGAGGATGAGAACCTGTGAATTGCTTCCAGACTGGTGTGATATGATAGAACACATCCCCCCTGAAAGGTTGCTGTGAACACCCTCAAAAAATTTCTTTGCCCAACTGCTAATGAAGATGAACCTAGCAACAGAATACACCATGAAAGACCTGATTAACAGCGCCCCCAAACAGCAGGAAGCAGTATGGATAAATCTACGCCCATATTACCAAATATTGTCTATAATTGTTTGTTTTCATTTAAAAGAGAATATGATATATATATATATAAAACATTTGTATGGCTCTTTCTCTATTGATACAAATTTAAGGTCAGTTTTGTTACATGTATATTTCTGCTCTTGATTAAGATATTGTGTTTGTGTAGCTCATTTAAAAATGTAATATATAATTAAGAAATATAAGTTAATATATACTCATCTATAATAAGCTTGTAGTCATGTTAGTTATATTTTCTATATATATAGAGATATATTTCAGTTAGTTAGGTAGTCTTCAAATCTTTCAGAGACCTTCAGAATATGGCATTTAAATGTTTTAAAAATTTAGGACTTTTAATGACAATAAGACACATCTGCTCCTGGAATCACCAATTACTTCAAGAGGAAGATGGGCATCAAAGAGGCTCCTTATGGAGTTAGTTAGCCATTTGGGCAAGAAACTGCTTTTGTCTGGACTGCTTAACTGGGCATGCAGTACCCTCAGAGAAATGACTGCTAAACTTGCCTAAAGGTGATATGATCCTTTGGGGTTCCTGCTTCATGAAAGAGTCTGCTAGACATTCTGCAGGACACAAAAAAATTGTGATGGACAAACTGCCAGTATAGGTGGAACTGTCTTTGAAACTTCCTGCTTCGTGAAAAAGTCTGCTGGAAACTATGGGCCTGTAGACTGAAGTCACCAGTACAGAAGAACTTTGGGTGACTGCTCAGGTAGTGAGAGGTCTCTGTCAATTCTAGAGTTTTGGATGTTGCTTACAATGCACTTCTCGTTTACTTCGGTAATATTATATCCTTCTGGAGACTTTGATGGAGTTGAGGAATAGATAGGTAGTTATAGTTTTCCTTAGTTATAACAAAAGATAAACAGAAATATTGTAACTGTAATTCTTGCTTTATACCTGTTTTGTTATATGTAATTTTACTATGTTAAAGTTAAAACCTTTCTTTTCATTTAAACAGAAAAGAGGAGGTAATGTGAGAGTTGCGTTGTAATTACCATTAACGAATAAAGAAACTGCAGTGTCCTGTTGATAGGGCAGAAACTAGGTAGGTGGGGAGGACAGGACAGAATTCTGGCAGAAAGAAGGGCAGAGTTAAGGGGATGCCATGGTTCTGCCGCCAGAGATAGATGTGCTAAAACTTTGCTGGTAGGCCATGACCTCATGGTGTTACACTGATTAATAGAGATGGGTTAAATTAATATGTAAGAATTAGCCAATATGAAGTTAGAGCTAATGGGGCAAGAAGTGATATAATTAATACAGTTTCTGTGTAATTATTTCAGGGCTAAGCAGGCCAGGAACCAAACAAGCATCTCCTCCAACATCCCTATGTGGCCTGGCTCCTATTAAAATGTTCTGCCTTCAGAGGGGAATTTTTTTTCTCTTCATCTTCCAGAAAAAGTGTTTGCTGATTTTTCTCTAAACTGAAAGTATCTGGAATGTATTGCATTATATATTTCCTCTGTATCTCCTAGTGCAGGTAATGTAGTGCTATTTTCCCTCCAGTGCTACCACTTTGCAGACATGATGTTGGGTTTTAAGGATGGAGGGAAAGAAGAAATAGATATGAGTCCTCATCATGTGTTTAATAATCCACTAGAGCAGATAGTTGACAGTTAAACTAACACAAAAGGATACATGAGCAGCTTGTACAGAGGATAGATATACAAGGCTGCAGAGGTGCATTTTAAAGAACCCCATCTTTTTGGAGTGCACAGCATCACAGAGGTGAAATGTAAAAATGGAAGTCAGTTTTAGACTAAAGTCATGGGATGGCAAGCATTATTTATGTGTAGAAAACAGTTTATAAAAAGATTATGAGATAAATCTCGAGTAAGCAGAACAGCATAGAGGAAGCAGGGACATAGTACATAATGATTATGCCATTATAATCCCAGGAAGTGACTGAAGTACTTAAGAGATTAATGTCATATTTTCATTGTAATATAGGAGTAAAACTTGAAGCAGACTGATGGAATGGATGTAGAATCAAGAAGGGATGCCATTGCACCAGATTGGGTAAGTTGGGATAAGTGTTTGAACAGCAGCAAGTAGCAACAGAAAAGAAAACGCAGGTAATAAAGGGAAACTTTAGTCAAATACTTAAGGGTCCAGAAGTCAGTGATCTCTACTAAAGAGGATACTCAGAGTTGGATGTAAAGACAAACTTCAGAATGTACCAATTTCAAGAGCACATAAAATATCAAAGTAGAAATGTTGAGTGTGCGTGTATGCACAAGTAAATGGGATGAGAGATAGCACCAAGCTGTTACAGGTGAACACCTTAGGGGCTAACAAGTGTGTTTTGTTTGTGTGATATTCCCATTTAAAAGAAAATAACACAAGCAAAAAAGGAAACCAAGAAAAATGAAAGATCTCTATGTTTCATCTATACACATGCACATATTCACACATGTGCACACCAACACACACATACACACAAATGCACACACACATGCCACTGTAGTCATATACAGGAGCCATCGTATCCCCAGCTGGACAACTGTGGTCTCAACACACATGAATCAGACCTTTTGTGGCCACTAGGTAATAACGAAAGCTTAATTTCTTTGACTGTTATTTTAAAAGTCAGCTTTACAATACCACCAAGTCTCCCTATCCAAATATTCGTTATCTGAGGCCATGCAGTTAAGAGTCTACGTACAGAAGCAAAATCATCATACTACAACAATATTTACTAATGAAGTCACACTATAAAAGGAGCCTGCAGCAGCATTCATCACTGCCCAATTCCACCACTTGCTTCAGCCCATCAAATCAACCTCATAATCTGTGTAGGTAAGATTCTCCTTGGCTGTTAGACTCTGCCTTTATGCCATCATTGTAACAAAATTAAATTGAAGTAGATTTATACAGCATTAATTACTCTTATATAAAGAAGGCATTCTGAAGTTTGCTCCTAAACATCAACAAATGTTGGGGACAGATTATAATATTAGGAGCTAAAAGGGAGCTTCAGATGAACTTTAATCAGTAAAGAGAATATATTGGACATTTAGAATGTTTAGAAACCGAGATTGGCATCTTTTAACTTATTGACTAAAAATGGAATTAAATGGTCCAGTGGGCATGCAAGGCTCCACAGCCAACCCAATTATTTCCTTCTGGAAGTCTCCTCCCCAAACTTTTCTATTTGTATAATTTATTCTATTATTGTTGCCAGGTATCTGTAGAATAGTACATTTTAAAAGTATTTTTGAAAAGTAAATTAATTACTTTAAAATAAAATTTCAACATTAATTATTGTCTTTGTTTCCATTCAAAGCTTATTATGGATTGAATTGTGTCCCTCCAAAATACTAAAGCACTAGTCCCCAATGCTTGCAAAAGGACATTATTTCAATAAGGTATACTCTGACTGGAATACGGATGTCTTTCTCCCGAATTAAAATTATTTTGCTAAGATCCAATTTCTATCAGAGTATATTTAAAGCTGAGACCTTCAAGAAGTACTTGTTCATAAGGACTCCATTCTCCTGAAGGGATCAAAGTCTTAACACCAAAAGAGATTTGACAGAAAAACACTGTCACCTCTGATATTTGAGAACAAGAAAAAGACACCATCTAGGAAGCAGAGAGCAAAGTTTTCCCAGATCTCAAATATAATGATACCTTGGATTTAGACTGCTTATTTTCCACCATGGTTAGAAGTAAATTTCTGTTTTAGAATTACCATGTCTGAGTATATTGTTTAGTGGCCCAAATGGACAAGCATAGTTCTTCAAGTTGAAATATATTCATGGACAAGGACTCTAGTGCATTGCTACTTCATCCTTATCAAAACGGGAGAGTTGTACAAACACAGAGAGGTGGGGAAGGGAAGAGAAGAAAATTAGCTATGGAAATATGATATTCAGGATGACCCATCCACAAGACAAAGACCACCAATGATGACCAAGACCTTGGCAACAGCGAGAATAGTTTCCCCATCACAGTCTCAGAGGGAACCAACCCTGGATTCCCTTTATTTCGAACTTCAAAGCCACAGAACACCAAGCCAAAAATGATTCTTTTCTCTAAGCCATCAATTTGTGGTAGTTTGTCACTGCAGCCCTAGCAAGCTACTATACTTCTCAAGCCACCCAAGTCTGTGCAGCTAGCGGGGGCACTGCAAAGGACAGTTACTCAGGAGCCTTGAGTCAACTGAGTAACTTCAGGTTGTCTGCCTGATGGGTTAATAATGCTTTCTTGGGAGGGTGTTTCCATCTCCCCCCACTGGGAATTCATTCTGGGGTCTTTGCCATAATGTTAAAAAAAAAATCGGGTGGTAGCGGTTCACACCTTTAATCCCAGCATTGGGAAGCAGAGACAGGTGGATCTCTGAGTTTGAAGTCAGTGTGGTCTACATGAGCTAGCTAGTTCCAAGACAGTCAGGGCTGTTACACAGAGAAACCCTGTCTCTAAAAACAAAACAAAAACATATATGTGTGTGTATATATATATTCTAATATACATATATAAATATACATGTTAATTTAGGATTATATGTAAATTAATTCTATCATAGTGAAATATTCATGTTAAAATTGTGGTTTTTTTTATTTTCATGCAAAATATCTTTAGATGAGCATTATCCATTAAATCTGACTTTTAGAAGGAAATGACAATGTAAATCTATAAACACATTTGTTCTCAGTTTAGTTTCCTCACATTTTCCCTCCATGAACATAAACCTTTAGTGTCGTAAAAAGCCTTACCTTCTTCCTTCCTTTTTCCAGGCAGTAACAGCTCTGGATGACTACAGATAAGAGAATGTTGTAAAAGGTAGTTAGAAAAGAATTGAGGAAGAGAAAGAGAGAGAGGAGGGAGGGAGGTAGAATGAGAGGAAGGAAGGAAGGAAGGAAGGAAGGAAAAAGAAAGGGAAGAAAGAAAGAAATAAAGAAGGAAGGAAGGAAGGAAGGAAAGAAAGAAAGAAAGAAAGAAAGAAAGAAAGAAAGAAAGAAAGAAAGAAAGAAAGAAAGAAAGAAAGAAAGAAAGAAAAGAGAGAGAGAACCGGGCCTTGGGTCCTCTCATTGTTACATCTAACATTTTCTGGCTTCTCAAGTGTTATTTCTTTCCCAAATAAATTATAAGCAGAAAGCAATTCTGAACCAAAATAAATCTATTAGTGAGTTCTCAAGGCTGAGAGAAAGCCTGTCTGTGACGTCTGACTTGACTTTTCAAATGCCCATGAAATCTCTTCTGACCATTTTCTCTGTGAATCTATCATTCAGGATTCAAGCACACAGCTACATTTCAGATAAAGGCATGTAACTTGGAATGAGAAAACTCTACTTCTTGGAAATAGTAAGAACCTGAACAAAAGGTTTATGGGAATAATATAGTATTTTACCTACGATGCGGTGAGAAGCCTAATACACTAACATCCTTTCAGTCTTACTTCACAGGAAAACGTCCAGGTCCAATGTTAAAACCAAATCTCCTTAGTGGTCATGACGGCTCTCCACCTCCTGCACCCTGGTGAGATGGGATAGGAGATTTCTGATTCCTTTGCTTAAATCAGCAGTGAGAAGCCTGTAACAACCTTATGCACTTGCTCATCAAACACAGACCTACACAGACCTACTTGGAACAAGCCTTGTGGGTATGCACACTCCAGCTTTATGTCACAGGGATGCTGTAGACAGCTTCCGGGAATCAGCTGAGGATCAGATATCACAGAGCGGATGTCTAGACTCCAGGCATTTTCCCCCAGCTATATAGACATTGTGTTTATTTTTCAATAGTAATTTTGAGACTATAATTACATTTCTCTCCTCCCCTTTCCTCCCCTCCCAACTTTTCCATGTGGCTCCCTACTCTATTTCAAACACATTGCCTCTTTTTAGTTGTTGTTACATGTACATACACATCACACATATACAACATACACACACACACAACACGCACACACACTCTTAATATGAAAGTAAACCTGTTCCATCCTTTTAATGTTACAACTATGTACATGTTTTAAGGGCTGACCATTCCTCCTGTTCTTATTATTCTTTAGTAGACTCCATGAGATCAAAATGGAGTAATAAAATTTCTAATATATAAGTGACATCCTGGACCTTGTGATGTCAGGGAGGCAATATATGGAATGCTTGATCGAAGGTGATATAAAACAACTTACTGCCCAACCAGATTAGAAATACACACACATATACACATACACACACACACACACACACACACACACACACACACACACACACACACACAACTTGATACCAATTCTGAAAACCTATGTTACTGGTTTATCTATCTAGGCTATTTTATCATTTTTGAAAAGTCAATTCCTCCTATTTATGTTTAAAAGGCTATATTTAAAGGACAATTGTGTGTTTTATCAACAGCCTTATACACTGCATGCTTATCCCTCTTGATCCCATCCCTAATAATATTGCTTGACCTATTATAATATTTGTTTTATTCTACTCTATGCACACAATGGAATTAGGAGAGCATACTCTAAATGTTAAGTAATCTCAAATAGTTCAGCAGAGCATTGCAATAGAAAATTCATAAATATTTTATACGTATTTTATTTTAATCCATAGTCTTTGTCACCATGTGCGTTTTATATCACAGCCCTTGTCTTAAAGGAGAGTTGTGTTCAAAAGTGCTTACTTTACCTTACTTACCACATTGGACAGTACATAGAAGATGAGATAACACTGGCCTATTTCAAGACCCTCCCCTTAACTGCTAATGGGAATTCATGCAATTCTACTTAACATGCATTTGGCTCAATTTTTAATATGAAAGGGGTACTCTCTCCTTCACTGGGTCTGTTGACAATTAATTAGGGGTACGTTGTATGGCACATTTACTAGGCATAAGCCTTGTATCTCTACTTGTTATCAATAATATATAGTATCAATATTTCCTACCATGTCATCATTATCATTGTTGCTATTCTAATGTACCATGACAGAGTTTACTGAGAAAATCCACTCTAATGGTTGGATTTGAGTGTAACACAGAAACTCCATGATAGCCAATGATTTTTAAGTCTTTAAGTGCATAGAGGCTCAAAATGGGCGTTGTGGTCAAGTCCATGAAAATCAAGTGCAAAGAAACACTCAGGCTTCTTAAAAACAGTGGTAAACTTGCCAGGATGCTATTCTCTTACTAGTTCCGGTGATGATATGGCAGAACTAAGCTCATTTTCAACTTGGTTTTGAAAAGTTTATCAAACTAGAATGTGAAGTGAATGTCATGCTACTGTTCTCTCTTACTGGCATTTTGTTACCCTGCCACCCTACTGTCTGAGTTGTGTCCAGCTTTACCAATTGGTCCCTCTAATGGCTCATAGTTTCTGTTTCCTCAGAAATCTAGCTTGACCAGGACTATCGCACATTTGACCTAAGAATGATCTTTAACTTTCTGCCCTTGTTGATAAGGAAGCCTGTTTCTCTTCACTTTTTTTTCTTCAGAAAATCCAAACATGGTCCTCTAAAGTAAACCACATATTAAAGTATGCAAACATAAAAATAAAAATTAAATAATTTAAAATAGGATGACATTAAAAATATAAGCATGGATATTTAATCAACACTTATATCAAAATATAAGACATCAATAGTTCATCAAAAGTCAGGGTACCTCTTCTAGAACATTAGATACCTTGTCTCCAAACATATCTAACAATGTGGTGTCAAACCTCAAAGATTATCTATGCATGTTTTGGAACTTTAGATACATGGAATCACAATCATGTATTACTCTTATGCTAAACATTTTGTCCAGTATGATGTTTCTTCGATTCCATCATATTGTTGTATCCTGACTCATTTATTTTGCTTTCATTTTAATACTTTTAAAATTGTACAATAAAATTAAGAATATGGAGATTTTTCAAGTGCTATCACTCACAGGTATATTGCATCCATTGGGATGAGTGCCTAGTATCCTATCATAAGACATGTGGACCCTTATATTTTTATTGTAACATAGTTGTATTGATGGATATTATACTTTATCTTGCAAGCTTGCAGTAACTATACTTTTTTAGATTTTTTAAAAAATGATTCCTTGTGGATTTTACATCATGCAACCTAATCTTATTCATCTCCCTATTCCTCCATATCCACCTTCTGCCCTTGCAACAAGTTCCCTGAAAAACAAATAAAATTTAAAAGAGAAACTAAAAAGAAACAAGAGCAAAACAAACATACAGAAAGAAAAGGAAAAAATAAAGGTCTTAGCATGGAAGCTGTAATGTGGCCCAATATATACTTTAGCCATGTGTCTTTACTTGCAATGAGTCATTGTTCTGGTCCAAGGCCTCTGGCTTCAGCTACACCATCAATTCCGGGCCCTCCCTGTGATTCCTTTTGGATATCCTGTGGTTCTATGTTGTGTAAATCCTGCAGTTTGGATCTATAGGATGTCTTCAAATGTTCCATCAGTTCATAAGCGAGGTAGATGTTGGGGTGGGGCAACTCATACCCCTGCTTCTGGGTTTTGGTGATAGCTGAGTTGGTGACCCTGCCAGGTTTCCCCATCTACATCACCAGGACAGCCTCTCCATCATTGTGCTGGCAAGCTCACCCCTGCAGCTAGCAGCAAGAAGAAGGGCCAGTTCTCCTGTTCTGAGAGCCTCAGGGCAGACTCACTCCCACCCACACCACCAGAGCCAGCTCTACTGTTTGGCCAAGTGAGGCACAGGGCCAGCTCTCCCATTTTTGTGTTCCCCAAGGCCAGGTCTCCTGCCTGCTATTGATGGCAAGGGGAGGGAGGAGAGCATCTTTCCACCTTTCTTTCACTCATAACACCACATGGCAGACATGGGGGAAGGGGGACAGGGTCAGCTCTCTTGTTCTCACACTCCCTGGACTGGCTCACCGGCACCCCTGCCAACATGATCAGCTCTATTTTGTTGTCTGGGTGAGATACAGGCCCATTGTGCTGAGTGATTCAGCTGGTGAGGGGCAGGACTAACTCACTCTCATGACCTTAGGGCTAGATCTCCCACCTGCCACAGGCTGTAAGGAGCAGGGGATGGGGAGGACATATCTCCCTCCCCAACTACCTCATACAGATGTGAGGTGTGGCCAGAGTCTCTCAGGCACATTTGTGAGGCCAGATCACCTGTGCCCAAGGCAACAGGGTCTGTTCTATTGCTCTGCCCAGGTAAGGTACAAGGCCCACCCTCCCAAGTGCTGCAGCCAGTGACAGGTAGGTTCAACTCTTTTACTCTCATGACCCCGGACCAGCTTTCCTGACTGCAGTAGTTTGTGAAGATGAAGGGTACATCTTTCCCCTACCCATGCAATTCCATGACAGACAGATAGTGAAGTGAGCTCTCCCACTTTCTTGCCTCCGGGGCTAGCTCTCCTGCACCTTGGCCAATGGAGTCAGCACTATAGTGCTGCCTAGACAAGGTGTAGGGCCTGCTCTCCCTAGTGTTGGAGTTACTGGGGAGGAACGGGCCAGTTCTCCCTAGTGTTACAGCCAGTGAGGTGTAAGGGCAACGCTGTGCAGCCCTATCTTCATTGTCTTTGATGGTAACAGGAGCATTGGACATCAATATAGATGGAAGTTTTGGCTAAGCCCATGGACTCAGACGTAGCCCATGGCAGCAGCCCAGGCCTAGATGACACCAAGGACCCAGATGGCAAAATAGGCTGCCCAGATATGTATGTCCCTGAAAGCAGCATGGCCCTTGGACACTAACATGACCCTAGGTCGCATCCCAGGCCCTGGTCATATGCATGATCCTTGGTGGAAACATAGCCCATGGATATCAACACAGATGCTGCGTGCTGTTGGAGCACAGACTGAGACATGATCTTGTCATCAGTTCAGGTCAGGATGACACATGGCCCTGGTTATCAGTGCAGGTCACTCAGATCAGCATGGACCCAGAAGCTTCATGGCCTTTGAACATCAACATGGCCTCAGGTGGTGGACCAGATTCCAGGCATCTGCATGGTCCTAGATGGCAAGGGAAGTCTTGCACTTCAACACAGATGCTGGCTGAAGTTGCACCACAGATAGAGGTTATGGCCCTGGTCACAGCTCAGCCCTTATGATGCCATGGCTCTGGTTGGCAGTACATGCCACTCAGGTCTATATGGCCCCAGCAGGGGCATGACCCTCTGATATAAACCTTGCCACAGGTGGCAGACTAGATCCTAGGTATCTGTGTGGCCTTTAGCGTAAACACAGGACATGGACATCAACACAGATCCATGCTACCATAAGACCATGGGCAGTAACTATACTTTAGTAGGAGATTGACACACTGTAAGAACCATGTAGAAATGCATATTAAAAGAATGTCAAGTAAAATAAATAAAATGAAGTGTCTATAGATAACAAGGAATTTGAGTGAAAAATCTTCCTTTCTTTTAATTTTCATATTTGAAGTTTCCCTTCCTGTCAGCTTTTCCCCATCTCTTGAATGTGAATGCATACAAAACCTGTCAGAGAGTTCTTCTCTTTAACCAACACAACAGGAAAATCATTGCCAGAATTTCAAAGAATTTCAGAATTTTCAAGAAAGGGGTGGGTACAACTTTGCCAAACAGTGAATTTATTTAGTGACAGAAGCCACCAGGAAACCTTAATGCTGAGCTTCCAGAGTGTAATATGAAATACTAACTTCTCTATGCCTCTAGAATGGACAAGAACAGTAACTGTAAGATGTTTGGCCAGTCTTAAAATGACTTAATAGGGACTTCTGATGTTCAAAATTCAATGTTATTGTACACTAAGAAGTTATAGGCTCTAAGATAAGAAAGACATGAGACATGTCACTATTTTATCATTTAAAAATTTGTGACTTTTGAGTTTTATTTATTTTCCAAGGCAAAGAGCAAGAAGGTAAAGAATCAATACTCAGTGATGGAATTCCCACGTAATATTTAAAAAAGAACATTGTCACCTGCAGGGAGTGCAATTAGGTGCCAGTTATGCAGTAATACCCACATGATATCAATGTGTGTAGCACAGGAAAGAATGAACTATTGCACCCAAGATGAAGATAAGTTAAGCCCCAAGATATCAGAAGAATAGGTTCTGTTTATTTGCCTTGCAATTCCAAGCAATAATAGAAACAAATAATTTCTGAAGTGCACATCCAGAAACAAGATAACCCATTCCTGTCACATTAGGAAAGTATTGTATTTGATTAGAGAAGTGAATAGAATTTTAGGATGTTTGAGAGACTACTCAAGTTTTATGGTTATCTATCTTCATTACCTCCAACAAAAGTGAGTACAGTATTGTTTGTGTTGATGGGTTGATTTTATATCTTATCACATAAAGAGCAACAGCTCTAGTTAGAATTTTTGAACCAACTAGTCATACCAACAGTCATCCAAGTATGTGAAGGGTTTGCGGGCTTGTCCATATGTTTATTTATTTCAAGAGAATCATCAACCTAATTTGGAATCCTGGGTTGTACTTAGTGTTTAATTTTCTATATCTTATGCTACAACAACTGAGCATTGATAACCATGGTGGGACAGTCAGTTTCCAAAGACAATAAACTTCTTGTCCAAGAGCTTATCTTCAAACACAACTCAAATGGTCCAAAACTATATTTCAGTCACTTCCATCACCAGATCTTATGTCAATTATTCACTTTTCTTAGTTATTTCTGGCCAGTTACTTGACAACCAGGGGTATACTTAATTTCCCAGAGTCCTTGGATTAGCCAATATTAAGTCTACCTGCCATACTTCATCCATTGTTTCTCAAGAAAACTACAATAATTGTTCATACTTATGGTTTTCCACCTCCTTTGCTGCCTTAATGACTCAAATGTTTCCTTACATGGTCTCTCATGTTGTGGTGTGCCCCTGTTCATGGGTTCTGTAATATACTATGCACTTAATGACTGTTATTTCACAATTAGAAGATAGGAAATAGAAAGGAGTAGTAAGTTTGCATTATTTATGAATATAGACTATTAGAGTAAGTATTTCAGAAGAATTATGTGTCATAACAGAGACTTAAAAATACATCAAGCTTTGGGGAAATATGCTTTTCTGGGGCAAGAAAAACTAATCTTGCACAAGTTCCCATTAAAATAGGTTATAAAGAATTCACATTTTAGAGAGTAAGGGACTACAAGAGAGGAATCCATCTCCCTAAGAAGAGGAAATAGTTAAGGATGGATGAGGTAGTAGGAGAGAAATGAGAGGATCAAACAAGAAGGTGGAAGGAAAAGGGGGCAAGGGATGAAATATGGGGAGGAACAGGTAAAACTGAGGGTCATTTGAAGGGTCGTATGAAAACCTAGTGCAGTAAAAGCTTTCTAAAATATACACATATATGAAACAATCTACATGAAATTGCCAGATAATGGGGGGAAAGAACTGAACTGGACATCTTTCTTCAACAAATGAAGCTTTAACTACTGATAGTATCTCTGATCTAGTTACTGTTAAATGGGATCCCATGGGAACTCCCAAACAATCCAGGCTATTGCCAAGGGTATTTGGTATCGATGACTCTCCACAAACTGGCAGTAAGACCCTATAGAGGAAGACAAGCATTATACAAATCATTGAACATGGAGAAATCGAGCTGGTGCCACCCTAAAGCTTTCACTCCTACAGAGCAGTGTTCATGGTACTTGAAGGCACTCTTCACACTACCAAAGGACAAGGTAAGCACCAACCCAGGTGCCTACAAAGTCTTTTATCTATAATGGTGATCTGCCTGCAAGAAATGTTGGTACAATAGTAGCACAAAGATTTTGGGAGAAACCAACCAATATTTGATTTGAGTTAAGGTTCACTCCATAAGATGGAACTCAAGTTCAAAGATATTTGGGAGGCCAAAAACCTGATGCTAGGTAGGTCGGGAACCTGGGGTAAAACCAAACATTTTGCTAATGGAATATAGTATTAAAATTACACCTAAGGACACTCTACTGTTCTTAAAGATATGTACCTTGCTTAGTTATCATCAAAGAAGCCTCCTCCTTCAGCAAATATAAACATATACAGACATTATGTAAAGAGTGAGAGACCTTATAATACTTAGCCTTATAAGGAATGTCTCTTTCAAATTTCTTCCCTTAGGGTTTAGGTAACATGGAGGAAGGGGGTAGAAAAAATGTAAGAACCAGAGAGGATAGAGAACACCAAGAAATCAAGGTCTTCTAGATACAACAGGCCTGGCACACATAAGAACTTACAGAGACTGTAACTGACTGTACATTGGATCTACTTATATCTGCAGCAGGTGTGGTCCTAAAGCTAAAAGGCAAAGTAGGGCACATGATCCCATCCTTATCCCAGAAGGTATCTCCATTTTTTTATTTTAATTTTTCTATTTCTCTGTCAAGGTCTTACTTTGTAGCCACTTCTTTATTTTTATTTCTTTTTAAAATTTTTGGTTCATTTTACATACCATCCATAATTCCCTCTCCCATCTCTCCTCCCACTCCCCCAACCTCCCTGCCCCCATCTACTCCTCAAAAAGGGTAAGGCCTTCCATGGGGAGTCTACAAACCCTGGTATAGTCTCTTGAGGCAGGATCAAGGCCCTCCCTCCTGCATCAAGGTTGACCAAGGCATCCCAGCATAGGGAATGTGGTCCTAAAAGCCAGTTCATTCAACAGGAATAGGTCCTGATCCCACTGCCAGGGGCCCTTCAAAGAGACCAAACCACATAACTGTCACCCACATGCAGAGGGTCTAGTTTGGTCCCATGCAGGCTCCACAGCTATTCTTCTAGAGTTCACTAGTTCTCATGAGCTTGGTTCAGTTCTCTGTAGATTTCTTCATCTTGATCTCGCTCCCTTGCTCATATTATCCCTCCTCTCTCTCAGAGCTCAGCCTGGTACTTGGTTGTGGATCACTGCATCTGATTGTATCAGTTGTTGGATGAAGCCTCTGTGATGGCAATTAGGGTATTCACCATTCTGATTACAGGATAAGGTCAGTTCAGGCACCCTCTCCACTATTGCTAGGAGTCTTACCTGGCGTCATCCTTGTGGGTTCCTATGAGTTTCCCTAGCACCAGGTTTCTCCCTAACCCCATAATGGTTCTCCCCATCAAGATACCTCTTCCATTGCTTTCCCTTTCCATCCTCCCCCAGCTCAACCATCCTGTTCCCTCATGTTCTTATGCCTCATCTCCTCCCCTCTGACACCCTATCGCTGACTCCAATTTACCCAGGAAATCTCATCTATTTCCCCTTCACAGGGTGACTCATATACCCATTTTAGGGTCCTCCTTGTTACCTAGTTTTTCTAGAGCTGTAGGTTGCAGTCTGGTTATTCTTTGCTTTACATCTAGTATCCACTTGCAAGTGAGTACATACCATATTTGTCTTTCTGAGTTTGGGTTTCCTCACTCAAGATGACACTGGATGTGAAGTAAGGGGAATACTCAATGATGGTGGGAGTGCAAACTTGTACAACCACTTTGTTTTCTCAGAAAATTAGGAATCAATTTATCTCAAGACCCAGCAATACAAATCTTGGGCATATACTCAAAGGATGCTAAATCATACCACAAGAACACTTGCTCAACTATGTTTATAGAAGCATCATTTGTAATAGCCAGGATCTGAAAACAACCTAGATGCCCCTCCACTGAAGAATGGATAAAGAAAATGTGGTACATTTACACAATGGAGTATTATTCAGCTGTCAAAACAATGATATCATGAAATTTGTAGGCAAATGGATGGAACTAGAAAATGTCATCTGAGTGGGGTAACCTAGACCCAGAAAGACAAACAAGCTGTCTCCAATTAATAGCCACTTGCTTTAAGAAAGTTTCTCTAAAGGAGTCTGATTGGGGAGAAAAGGTCACTCTTAGGAGAAAACTACATGCTCAGAAGTAGATGGCCAACACAAAATGAATTCATCACTCAGGAGAATCCTTGAATGTCCTTTTTGTCTCATAATGTTGTGTCAGGGTAGTATTTTTTTTTAACCTTACTGGTCATTTGTGTATATACTATGGCTTCTGGTTTTATGTTTTATAGGATTCCTGTGGATGCAAATAAGTATGTCTCTGAGTCTATACATGTTTGTGCTTTTTCTTTAGCTCCTTTTCCTTATTTTTTGTTCTATCCAATTTGTTTGTTTATATTTTAATTTATTTTATTATTATTCAGTAGGTGCATGTTTATTTTCTAACAAGAGACAGAAAGATATGGACGTGGATGGGAGGGGAGGTGGAGAGGAACTAAGAGGCATGAGGGGGAACTGTAATCAGAATATACTGTATGAAAAAATCTATTTCAATTAAAGATAAAAAGCAACCTCTGAGAGCTGGTGAGATGGTTCAATAGATAAATGTGCTTATTGTCTTTTAGAAGACAAATTCTAAGTTCCCCTAAACCATCATAGATGAGGTCCAAACTTTCTGTAGCCCAAATTCCATGGATCTGACACCCTTGACTGGGCTTTGTTGGCATCTGCACATGTTTGGCATGTCCTCACAGAGACACACTCACACACAAACACACAAATCAAAATAAATCCTGATAAACAAAGTAAAAGAAAAACAAAAACAAAAAAAAAAAAAAACCGGAATTTGCCTCTAAACTAGATTAAAATAAAGGCAAGCAGAAGCTTACCAGCAAGGCTTAGTGGACTCTTCCTTCCCTACATTCCACAGGCAGGATTTCCATTCAACTACAAACATAAGTGAGATAGACATTCAAAAATCCTGCAGGCCAGTTAGAAGGATGGGTACAGGAGAATAAATAGGAAACCATGTGAGAGGCATTTAGGAAGTATGATATGAATATGATGGGGAGATTCAGAGAACAATCCACCTGAGTAAGAGACAAGAAAGAATACAGGGGTGTCAGAGAAGCATTAGGAAGAGTTGCTGGAGTGGCTCAGATGAGAGGAATAGTGATATTTCTATTTATGGCAATGACTTGAAGAGTGTAAGAAATGTAGCATTTGGCATATGTTTCAAGGTACCAGGAGTAAATGAACATGATTCTTTCTTCCTTGTCAACAGGAAATTACTGTGGGATGTAAGATCCTTACGTCATTCATACACTTTTACCATCCATGGACAACTGCATTGGAAAGACTATCTACTTTCAATGAAAAAAATTTAATAGCTTCTTTTATAGCTCAGTTAGCCAAAGTACATTTTGCTTTTAGATCTGGTGCCAATAACATATTTTTGATGTAAGGACAGGAGAAAGAGAGCATAGGAGAGAGGATTCATCAAAAAGGATTATGGCAAAAGAGGGAGTTGAGAATAGCAAACATGACTGTAATAGAAGGAGAAGGATGGCAGGGAGAATTTAAGAGGGGATAAGGAGGAAGGTGTATCAGGGTGAGAAAAAAGAAATAAGCATTTCAAGCCTGCCATTCTGGAATCTCTCTGCCAAAGATCCCAGCTTCTCTAGATCAGTGACCTCCCTTTTGTTAAAAAAGATTTCTCCCTAAATATTATAATAACATTATAATATAATATATACATTACATATTATATAAATAACATTACATGAAATGTTATATCCAATCAGTCTAGTGTAAAAGTCCAAGCAAGTAGGAATTGTGGGTAGTTCCAGATCGTCCAATGAGACGTTTGCTGGCCAGAAACAATCAGTGTTTACTGAATCATATAGCCCTCTTAAACTTGGCTCTGTTCACAGAGGAACTCACAGACAGAGGAATGAAGGACCAATGCAGTCTTTACTTTACACACACACACACACACACACACACACACACACACAGCAGCTATCAACTTGCCAAATGGGTATCTTACCTATGCCAAAATCAAGAGACCATTTAACTACAAAGTATAGTACATTCAAGAATCATACCATAACATGATGATAATAATTAATATGTCTTGTCTGGATTTATAGAAAGAATAAGAAAATTCAGCTAAATAGGCTTTATCAAATTTTTCTTGTTATTGGAGACATTTATGTGGCACACATAAGAAAGTGTTGATATCAATATTTCTGTCTACATGAACACATACTTGTAATGCTTCACAGAAAGCTATCAAAACTAAACTGAAAGTCTAAGAACTATTTCCTTAAATATATTTAACTAACTATAAATATGAAACCTATTAAATTTTCTAGGAAGTCTCAAAGAAGAAAGAAGGCTATGGAACTTCATCTGGAAGCAGGGTGGAGATAGGGCAGGATCAACCTCAGAGTTAAATATGTGTGTGCAGCATGATTTTAGAAGTATACAGCAAGCAGACATTTAAATCGTCTCTTTTAAGGATTACAAGATAAGGATCAAGTAAGGGATGTCCTCAAAATGAAAACAACTAAAGCATGTGAGTGTCACATGGAAGGAATGAAGCTGAGAGCCTGTGGTCTTGCCCACTGGATGGGAAAGAAGGTAGATCTAGGCAAATATCTATGATCATGTCAACAGATTAGTACAGAATAGTATCATCTTCATTTCACAGATTAGGAGACAAGGGCTATAAGAGGAACATATCTAGGACTCAAGTATACAAGGAACAGGTCTTGAACTCCAACATACACCCTTGATTCCATTTGGCATATGTCTACTTTTTCCCTTGATAGCTTCATGTCCCATTCCCAAGGAAGATGAAAGGGAACACATTAATTCATCCACTGTCCTACATCATGAGGTCAGATAATTCAGGACTACTGCACAATACCAGCTGAGAAAAAGGAGAAACACAAACCAAGGAGAAGAAGGAGAAGCAGGAAAGGAGGAGGAAGAAGACTAGATGAAGCAGGAGGAAGAGTAGGGATTAAGGAGAAACAGAAGCAGGAGAGGCTCTGATCTCCATCCCTTGGTACCCAAAGAGCTCAAAATCAAACAGAAGAAACAGTGTCTGTTTCAAACGCAGTTAAAAGTTTGTCAAAAAAAGGAACAGAAGCAAGAGAGCAGCTTCTGCTGTTTTATCCAGGTTGATTCTGCAGACATTGAGCAGTGTACCATTTGCTTCTCTCTGTGCAGTTTCCAGTGTTTGAGCAACTCAAGTGCCTCCCCAAGGAACAACCACAATGAATTGCATTCCAAACTTCAAGAATGGGTTTTTCTTAGCTTAGTCATTGACATTTATTTAATCCAAGTCTTAAAGCCACTAAAGGTAAAACACCTCAAAACAAAATTTGTTTAATCAAGAATTGTCAATGAAAGTCCTGAGGTTCTTGACCATGCTAGTGGAGAAGCTTTGAAAGAGGAAGGACCTGGAAAGATGAGATATGGTGCCTAAACTTTCTGATTGAACCAACACCGCCCCACTTTGCTAGAGGCAGAGAAAACAAAGCAGGTGAATGGGAGATAAGATGGGGTATGCTCATTATTCTGCACTATCTGGGCCTGTGCTAACCAACTCATGAATCTTCTCTCTTGCCATTGCATCTTGCTTGTTCTCCTCCAGGCTTGCAGGCAGGACTCAGCCCTCTTCCTCAACTCCATATGAATGTACATTTTACTCCTGACTAGACATTTTTTTCCAGCTTTGATCATTCCACCCACCAATCCAGAAACATACTACTTAGGCCTGAGACTTCCATGAAGTGGCAGCTTCCCCTCATTATCCCACAACAATTTTCTGAGAAGGGGGACCTCTATTATTTGTGCTTGTAGGCAACAGAGAATGGGAAACAAACACTGCATGAACTGCCATACTGTGTTCCAAATTTGCAGTCAGATCTTAATCATTATAACTCCTAGGGAGATTTGCTGCCAGTTTGGTTCATGCTATGAAAGAATTTGGAGGAAGTAATACAGTATGGATGTAGTGAGGTTGGACTCTGACTGAGCAGACAACAGAGTCATTTGGACTATGCAGATTGTATAGTTGCCTGCAAACACCATACACAACCAAGTGTGGGATTTATACAAGGAGGATTCCAACCTCATCAGTGTATTCTGACCCAAACTTACACTTATACTGGTGGTGTAAGAGAACATAACTCCCATAGGCTCATAGGGAATGGGACGACTGGGAAGTGTGGTTTTGTTGAAGTAGGTGTGGCTTGTTGTAGGAAGTGTATCCCTGGGAGTCTGGGAGTGGGCTTTAGGGTTTCAGAAGCCCAGGCCAGGCGCAGTGTTACTCTCTCTTCCTGCTGTCTGCCAAGCCAGTTGTAGAACTCTCAGCTATCTCTCCAGCACCATGTCTGCCTGCATGTCACCATGCTCCCTGCCATAATGATAAGGGACTACACCTCTGAACTGTAAGCCAGCCCCAGTTAAGTATTTTTCTGTATAAGAGTTGCTGTGGTTATGGTGTCTCATCACAGCACTAGAAACCCGATGACCCTTATGAAGTGTCCCTCTGGAATCCTTTAATAATGCTAATTAAATGTTTCTGATAGCTTGCAGCTATAGTGAGACATATTTTTTATATCACAAACGCAAACAGAAACGCTGCAAAGAAATTACTCCATAGGGGCCTTACCCTTTCTGGGTAGTGGATGGGGATGGGTGGAGGAGAGGAGGGGGGAGCAGGAGGAGGGGAGGGAGGGGGAACTGTGGTTGGTATGTAAAATGAATAAAAAATTTAAATAAATTTTTAAAAAAGGAAAAAAAAAGAAATTACTCCATAGGGGAAAACAGGAAGAAAATGTAGCATGTGGAAGTAACATCCATGTTGAGGACAGGAAAGAAAGCTCCCTCTCTCTCCTTCTCTCAGCATTCCCTGCTGTGCACTGCATTATCAACTGAGAACACCTGCACACAGTGCCTTTCTGAATGAATTCAGAAACTAAAAATTTCAAGAAAGAGATGCACACAGTCTGGGTCTACTGTTGTCCCTCTGGACGAAGGCAGAGAAGGCAGGGGACTTCCACAGGCTGAAACATCAAATATTCCCTTGTCTCATACAAAGGTTTATTTTTGTTAGAATCAAATAACAATTGATCCCTTATGACAGGTAGAAAGCTTACAGTAAGCAAGGAAGTCAACTTTACAAAGAAATAACCATTGTACCGAACTTAAAATAAGCACCTCACAGTCAGAAGAAAATTCATTTAGATAAACAAGCCCACAGGCACTGCTGGCAGAGCCACCATTTGGGAAGAGAAATAGGCTACCTGGGGACTGTTTTAATATTTGCTTTCTGAAAAGTAAAATGGTACCAGGATCCCTCAGGTCACAAAAATGACAGCCCAGCTTTGGTAACAGGGGCTCAAAAGACAGCTTCATTTTAGGAGAGAGCAACAGAGTAAAGAGAATTGTCAAAGCAGGATGTATTAGGAGCCCCTCCTCCTCATCTCTACAGCTCTCCCTCCAGCATCTTACAGGGTTGGCAGGAGAGGGTGTTACCACCCTGGTTTTCAACAGAATACCTATGTACGCCTAAGCAGATACACATGTTTTGGGTGACATAGTGTCATTGTCTTGCCTCTTGGAGAAAACATTCCACTTACTTCATGACAGTGGAATCCCCCCCCCCATGTATATGCCAGCTGATGAGTCTAAGGCATCAGTTTCTTGGGGAATTCCTATTTTGTTCCCACATTAAGAGCTCCTGACTGGTTTCACAACTGAGGAAACCCTGTTCAATTATATGAAACAAACATTCTCAGGATTAAATGGAGATGCACTGTGGATAAGGAAATGACGACATGGGTGAGTATGGAGCTGTGTGACCACACAGTTTGAGTGCATGCCCTAGGAAGAGCAGGGCCTGCGAACTGTAGCTAAATGCAGGTGTTTCTATAAACACATGTTAAGGGGCTACAGTCTTGTCCATCTGGTGATGAGCGTCCGTGGCTGCTCTTGTCCTACCGTATAAAGTTGACGTATTTGTTGATCCCTGGGAGCAAGAAAAGGAAATCCAGCAAGCAATACTATATCATCTGACAAACAATAAAAATGAAAATTGAATTACAAATTAAGCAATGCCCCAAATTAAAATTTAAATCTGCTTGTGTTTTTATTTTCTAAGTTTTTAACTTCCTTTAAACTGAAATAAGAATAGCGTTTGGTTCTTTACTTCATTGGATATATAAGAGCCTGCCATTTCATGGGAGGCCACCAAACCATGACACCGACAGGTAGATGAGAGGGGTGGCCTGTGTAGCTCCTGTGCATAGAACTCTGCTGCAGTAGCAGTTTTTGATGTGCAGCCTGTTAGGCAATTGGCCCTGAACAGGTACAGATATGCAGCCCTGTACACTGTTCAAGTAGCAAACATTCTGCCCTCAAACTTATGATGTTGATGACTAGAGACAATTGGGATCTTTCCCAGGAGCTAAACTGGAGACCACGAGTAGAGTAGTGGTATTGAGAGCTTATGGAAATAGCCAGTCAACAAAGGGAATTAAGTCAGAGAAACCAAGAGCAGTAGAGACATGTCCAATGGATGTCTAACACTAAGAACTATCCATCTAGAATTCTTCACAGGACACTATATATAGCAGGGCTGCATCATCCTTACTGAGTCTCACCCTCACGCCATTTTCACGTTCAATTTTTTTCTCATAGTTTCTTTTGAGTGTATGAATCCATGTCTGTGACATTCGCTTTGCTTTCTTTAAATAAACAGCTCAGAGAGATTGAAATGTGAACAACTTTCTTCAGGAAAGAATTATCCAGCACCCCACACTTGCACCTAATGAGAGAAGGATCCACCTTAAAGAGACAAAAAGGAAGCAAAGAATATCTTCCTTGATATGGAAAGTTTATGAACTCTCATTACTTTCTACTCAACTATTATCTCTGTGCACTAGAATGCTTGCGCGATGATGGAAGCCTGTAATCCTGGGTGATAAACTCGGCTGGTGTTATTTAGTCTTCACTCAGTAATTTGGAGCCAATACTGTGCTTGAAATGAATGTAAGTAGGTAAATAGCTTTTAGCTAGACATTAAAAAACACTGTCTAAATGACCTCTCTGACTGCACAGGTTCTTTGAAATGTATGGACAGCCTGGCCCTGCTTATGCAGCCACCTGCAACAAATTTGTTAGGATTTCCAGGCTGCCACCAGGTACACCGTTGGCTTCTCTGCGGGGAAGCCTACAGCAATCAATGCTTTCACCAGTTCAAGCTGCAATGCCACACACGCAAAGCTGCAGATATGTGCACGGCTATGACTCCAATCACAAGGAAGGATTCCATTTTCTGGCTGATTAGTAACTCATAAATTATTATACCACAATCTTCTGCGGATGGATGGGACCCTATCATGCCTGACAGGAAAGGTCTTTGTTACAATGGTAGTGGTAACTACAACTGGACAACCTTTGAGAATTTATATCACAAAGCCCTTAGATACAAAATCACTTAGCCCTTTGGTCATTTCCTAGATCATTATCATCAACTGTAGTTGCACATGAAGAATTTAAGACACAGAGAATTGAACTATACAGAGCTTTAAATTCATAGAGAGAGTAAGTGGCCATAGAGAGCCTGACTATGTAACCTTTGTTTTTAACAACTTGTTCTAGCTGAGAAGAAAACATAGTGTGGTCTTATACTTCTCTAACTGAAAAATCAGACTAAGAGTGTTATAGTAGCTGTAATAAGAAATGAAGTAACACTAATCAGAGTTGAAGAGAAATAGGTTCAACTATCAATTCTACCTTGAATTAAGCAAGCTAAACTTGAAGGAAAGTGCCACCCTTTTTAGGTTCTGTATTCTTATCTACAAGATAGTAAGCTGATGCCTTCCAATCTAGGTTTTATGAGCATGAAGAAATAATTTTAAAAATCCGTTCGTAGATTTTGACACACAATAAGCCATGATTTCACAAAGCAGTATTGTTTTTTTTCCTTTCTTCCATGAAGATGTGAGGAAAGTATTTGGTCTTTTGTGCCTTGATTTATAGACAACCTCTACCTTGTTTTTCCTTTTGCCCAGAAAAGACAGAAACATAGATTTATTTTTTTTTCTGAACAGTTCAACATGTGAGATTCCTCTCTGGAACGCCTTCGACATCAGAGAATAGTTTGGATCCATTAAGATAGATAGGATCAATTTTATGAAGCTAAATCTGACTCTTCAAATTGCCCTTCAGCACTCTCCAGGAAAATAAGTGTGACGTGAATGTACATTACTCTATAATTATGGCATCCTGATTGCACCATCATTCTATAGGACTGCTGTAAGTGGGTACAAATTCCTAGGACCTTCTCACCATGCTTGATGTGTTTGTATTCCTAACAGGTCCACTAAAGAGGACAAAGCCCTTTCACAAGATAATCTCAAGTTTGATCCAATACCAAGATATTGTCCAGAGAGACAAGCATGGTCAGAGACACAGCTCCAAAGAGATGGGTACCAAACCACCTGGACTAATGGATAAACCTTCCAGGTTCAGATAGTTTAAATGACATTCCTCTTGCAAAGCTCCTCTTCATTCTCAAGCCTTTCATTGGCAGATCCATTAAGCAATGCTCACTCAACTTCCTAAAGAAATGGAATCAAATAATCCAGGAGAATTTCGGAACTGGAAGAGGATTTTCTTTTACTCAGTATATAAGGCCAGGTTCATATCAGGAGAGCACCTGAACACACATATTTTAATGATGGAATAAAATAGAGAGTTCATGATGATAGTATTTAATATTTATTCTGAAGTATATGGTTTACATTCTACTTCCATGTCTATGAAAGTATTTGTGTTTCTGTTTCATGGACTAACAAAAGTTATTACTAATTTCCAGATACTTTGAGTACTTCTTAGCAGGAAACCAATGGGAAATTCAAACTGCAGCATGAATTCTCTTTGTTCTTTTTAGTAATAAAAATTTGGAGTCAGCTATCAGGGGTGAAAGCTGAAGGACCAGAGAAGCAGAGCAGCCAGCCACTGGAGTTCTTATCTCTATAAATGCTCAGACCGAAGGGACAATCCTGTCCTCAAACTGCCTCCTCAGACTGCAAACCTCATACTGACTGCCTAGACTTCACTACTAATCAGATTACACAGAGATCCTGTCTCTTCCCACGTTGTATTCCTCTCTTCGCCAAGCCATAGCACTCCTGTCTCGAGCTCCCTAGTGCTAGGATTTAAGGTGTGTCATCCCAAGTGCTGGCAGAGGAAAAGCTCTGAAATTAGAGGTCAGCCTTGGTTACATAAGAAGTTTACAGACAGCCCTGGCTATGAGAAACAAAGTCATAAAATACCAAATAAGGGACTAAATTAAAATTAAGTGTCAATATAACTTATCAGTGTTGAGGTTAACCTTGGTCTCATGACTTGAAGGAATAATTGTCAGGTCAGTCAGTGATAAAGTTACCACATCTTCCCTTCTTTCTACAGCTTTGTGTATGGAAAGACTAGTTACTGTGTGAACCCCACAAATAGTGTAGGAAGCTAAAGTCCTGCTATTTAAAGAAAATACAACTATATAAATTATTTAGAATTTTTTGCACAGAAATTTGCCTCTTCTTAACCATTAATGGATAATTTAGATATTAATCTTGCATCATGCTCACATCAACTCTTCTAAATATAATCCAAAATTGATATTTCTCTTACTCTAGTTATTTAAGTTTTGCAGTATAGAACTCTTTTAGTTGTCTTCCAGGTGTTTTCATGTGACCAGACTTTCATTGTGAACTTCATTTATTTCATTATCACTTTTGAGCATTTCCATTCTTCTTAGCTTTGTAGTGTACTTTTGGCTCATCCTCAGCCCTACAATTAACCATGTCTGTAAGGAGACCTGTGTTTCTATAATTTAAAAAAATTAGAAACCTTATTGTGATTTCTAGGGGTACACATGGTTATTGGGGTGTCACTATGTCTAGGTTCTTTCAACTCACAATGCCAATGCACATGGGTATACTACCTTATACTTATCTCTATCTCATGTGTACAAATGTGTACATATCTCCATATGTAACTATCAGCCAACATGAGTTCATACAAAAGTGTCCAACTCAACTCAGATAACATTATCTTGTAGATCTCTGCTCTCTTCTTCTGACCTATTTGTAGCCTGTCACTCCAACAAATCTGACCCCCCCAAACTACAGCTGTGCCTTATATACTATAAATGTATAATAACATCAGAATTCTTAATTCACATCTCTGAGAATAATAACTACTATCAAATAGAGTCTGAGGTATACTCCTTTAGTAACTAATATTGTAAACTGTAATTGTAAAGTCTCTGAGATCAGAAATTTTTGTCATATCCTCCAGTATATGATATGTATATATAGTGTATGTGTGTGTGATTCCTTTTTCACATTGTATATTTCATGAAAGGATAATCTAGTGAGCTACAGTAGTGTTACACATTAAGTTCCCTCTCTGCTGTATATCTCTGCATATTCTGGCAATTGCATACAATTCAGGATTAAAGTACCATATGACTTCAGGTTCTAAAATATATACAGTGCCCTAAAACTCCTCTCTGCTCAACATTCCATTCTTCCAGACCCAGAAAACCTGGCAATCACTGGTCATTTTTTAGTGACCCTAAAGTTGTGCAGTTTCCAACAGGTCATGTGATTGAAACAGTAAAGAATGTAGTATGGATGGTTGTCATTTTTAAATTTTAAAGGTCTCTGCCGCTGTGATCTCAAAGTGTTTCTTTTGTTCTCCTTTTCTTCTGACATTCCCATTTTCATTATGCTACAATGTACGATTAAAAACATTCCATGCCTCATAAATATGATTCTGTTCTCTTTCCTTTTCTGTGTGGGAAATTCTACTTAACCTATCTTGAAGCTCTCTGACTCTTATCATGGTCTTGTAGAATCTACTGGTAAGACCAGCAAAGTTCCCTTCAATTTTGTTATAGTGCTTTTATTTTCTACCATTCCTTATTGAGTTTTGCTTAGAAATTCCTTCTCTGCCTGTGTTAACATTGTGCTTTCTTTTCCATGGATATTTTTTATTGGGAGTCCTTAGCATTTTAACTATGGTTAAATTGTCTGTTTGGGTCTTACAATATCTGTGCATTGTTGAGGTCTGGTTCTATCATATGGTTTCTTTTTTTTTTTTTTTTACCTCTGCTCTCTCTTAGAAGGTCCTGCAATTTTTCTTGAAAGCATGCATATTGCATCATATAAGTTACCACATAGACTGTTATTGCACTATAAGAACTTTTGTTAATCTTGTTTGGAGAGAGCCTTTGTTTGATGCTTCTTATTCTATGTGGGTAGAGATGATGGGCTTCCTGGTGTGTTTTTCATGCATTCACCTGATGCTGACCTTCTATAATTGCTGCTTCTCATAAACAGTGTGCTTCTTGCAGCAGTTTTAGTTCTGTTGTTACTGTTGCCTTAGGAGTTATTTATGTGGCAGTAATAAGCAGAGGAGGACTGATCTCTAGTCTTATGCTCAAATTTTAATCTGTCAGTGGCTTGTGTCTTTTGTCTCTAATCTCTATAGTTCTTCCTCCTCAAGAGAAATCCTAAAAAGGCATGGGGCCTCAGATCTCTTAGAGAGCGGGCTTATTCTGGATCTGGACATATCATGTTTCCCAGTGAAACTTTTCCCCTGCCCCTGACATGCATACTTGTTCCTAAATCTTCACCCTGAAAGCCAAATGAAGCACTCATAAAAAGCCCCTGAAAACGATATAAGTCTTGGTTGTATTTATGTGTTCTGAGTTACAGCTAATTAGGCTGTATTCCAGAGGTTCCTCACTCTCATGCTCACTCACACTAATCTTGTCAGAACAGGTCAAAAATGGGCAGCCCCCTGCTGTGCACTCATGCATGTGCACGTGTGTATGCGTGGGCACGTGTGTGTGTGTGTGTGCGTGTGTGTGTGTATTCATCTCAACTGTGGTAGTTGACTGTGATTTGTTGTCCTCCTGTCCAGATGGTGACTCCAACAAACTCTGATGACTAGTAACTGATTCTAATAAAAACCATCAGGTATCAGATTTTATAGCCTTTACTGCTCTGAAGATAGCAACAACAATCTATGGCTTTTCATACATTGAATTAGGAGCTGGAGTTCATCTTCCATTCACCTTCAAATGATTTTTTTTCATTTTTTAATTTTTGTGTATAGACATATCATTGCCTTAAACACCAAAATTGCATTTTCTCTCATTTTTATTATCTCAAGACAGCAATTACAAAAAATTGTGCTTCCATATTGTCAACCTTAAATTCTCCAGAAGTCAAGTTCATTTCCGAGTAAAGTCTCAGGAGAAGCTTGAGTAGTCAAAGTACAGTCTTATACAGGGAAATAGGTGTTAATGCAATTTTGTATATTCTCCACTGCATCTTAAATTGCAAGATATTCACAAATTTCAGGACTACAGTTGCATATGATGTGACGTGTACCCATGACTTTCCTTTCCTAGGCTAGCATCTAATGACTCCCTGTATTTCCAGGATTTCTCTGTTTTAAAGACAAGTGAAAGCAACAAAAAACAAAAAAACAAAACAAAAAAAACTTCATAATTTCAAGATGCAATCAGGCAGGTTGTCTTAGAGATTTCAGTCATGATAAAAGGTAGCCCACTTGCTTTGGTTGCGTACACTCCCTTACAATGCACGTTTTCAAAATACCTTTCCTTCCAATACACCAAATAAATCCCTTTGCGCATTTCACTTTGATGCCACTCAGTTTAAATGTTCTAGAGAATATCATTACATAGCCAGAACCCCACACCAGCAGTGGTTTTAAGAAGTTGATTTGTTTTCCTGGAGCAGATTTCAAACTCAACTGTCAGTCTTGGGGTGTGTAGTAAAGCCTCTAGGCATACAAATGCTTGCTGGTTGTGTACTCTGAGTCTGAAAAACGGATATAAGTTGCTATGCCATTTAGATGGCTTTCCTATTATAGATGGAAGAGTTTCAAGAAAATGGTGTTGGCTTTCTCACTTTATTTTTTACTTTTAACAACAAATACACACACACACACACGCGCGCGCGCAAAAACAGTAGACCTGACCAAAAGAGGAAATGGTATGATTGCTGGGGATCAATGACTAGTTGAATGCCATTGTGCTTGTCTGAAAGTTGTGACATCAGGGACCTATGGCCAGAAGATTACTGGTGCAGGAGAATTGTCTGTATTCTGTCAATCATGTTTTAAATAAATACTGATTGGCCAGGCAGGAAGTATAGGCGGGAGAACGAAAGTTGTGACATCAGGGACCTATGGCCAGATTACTGGTGCAGGAGAATTGTCTGTATTCTGTCAATCATGTTTTAAATAAATACTGATTGGCCAGGCAGGAAGTATAGGTGGGGCAACCAGAGAGGAAGTAAAGTTGGGGCAAGAAGAACAGGAGAATTCTGGGAAGAAGGAAGCTTTTTCCTCAGTCCTGTCCAGACCACCGAAGAAACAGGATGTGACCTGCCCTGCTGAAAAAGGTACTGAGCCATGTGGCTAACATAGATAAGAATAATAGGTTAATGTAAGTTATAAGAGCTAATACGAAGCCTGAGCTAATGGGCCAATCAGTTTATCATTAATATAGACCTCTCTGTGTGATTTCTTTGGTGCTTAACGGCTGTGAGAACTAGGCAGGACAGAAACCCCAACGAGCAGGCCCTCATGTTACAGATTACTAGACAAACTAAACTGAATACAGTTAAATTTGAAGAGAAACAATGATTGGTGTTTAGTATCCCTGGTTTCCCCTTTCGTCTACTAGAATTTCCTTACCCGAGAATCTATATCACGAAAATGGTTTCTTACAATACCCTCAGGGAAAAGAATGCCAGCAGTTGAAGAAGTCTCCAGGTTGTGGACATGCTGTGAAAACTAGGTGTCTTTTATTGGGAACCGTGTGTAAGATCAAGTTCACATGTCCTTGTGACATTTACACTTTGCCTTGTCACATGATTGACAAGTTTGACGGGTTATTTTCATACTGCTGTTGGCCAACTATTTTGTTTTCGTTTTGATATTTCTTTATTTAAAGTTTTATTTATCACATATACAGTGTTCTGCCTGCATGTACACCTGCAGGCCAAAGAGGTTTCCAGATCTCATTATAGATGGTTGTGAGCCACTGCGTTGTGAATGGGAATTGAACTCAGGAACTTTAGATGAACAGGCAGTGCTCTTAACCCCTGAGACACCTCTCCAGCCCCTGTTTTTGCTTTATAAAGGTGATTATGTAGTAAATGTCACACTTACATAACACTATTTCTACCAATTCCCATAACCAACAAGTGTCACTATTTCTTTGTGCATCTGTGAACTTATGCAAGGTTCAGAACAGTCAAAAGAAAGGCACATATGAACTACAAAAATTCCTAGGTAAAAGTCTTTTCCTTCTTGTTCCATCTGGAACACTGACACAACAACACTGGCACAACAGCACTCTCTGTGAGTGAATAGGTACCATTGCAGGACAGTCAAAATCATTTTGGGAAAAGGGAGATGGCAAAATTCTCCATGGTCCATGTCTCCTCAGCTATGACCAGAGGTCATAGTTCAGCATCATTCAGGATGTCAAACAATTCATGGGTACCTAGAATACAACTGTTAATAATGCACCACTTTCAGCAACCCTCTTATGTCAGGCACACTTATAAATGTTATTTACTTAATATTTTATTTGTTCTTCAAAACCACCTTGTGGTTCTTGAATTCACCACACATTTTACAAAGAAAAACTTTTCAGCGAAGTGAGAGTGCTTGCTGACAGTTTTCTGCTGAGGGTAGGAGTCAAACTCATAACTGCCTACATGCAAAGCTCCTTACTCTCCCAAGACACTCTGCACTTCCGGGACACTACCTTCTATGAATGTCTGGCACACCTAATATATGGAAATGAAAAGTTAAATATTTATGAAACCTCTTCAGTGTATAATCATGCCAAGTTAAACAGCTCAGCTATTTATTTTTAAGTCTGTCATTGGTGATTAGAGCAACTTTCAGAGAGAAAAATATCAACTCTCAGTTTCTTATTTCTGTAGAATGTTAAAAAATAGCAGGGAAAATACATGTATAAATTCCTTCATTTCAACCCGATATAACAGAGTTGAGCTGATCCCAAGGGAAGGTCTGGTTGGAAGACATGAGTAGCAACATCAGTAGGAGTTTGCTCCTAACTGGAGGACTCCCTGGGAGCATTGAAATCTGCATATGTTTAGGACTTTAGAGCTCAGGTCAGAGGTCTAAGATCCTTCAGAATTAGTGTTATTTGTGCCTTTATTCTAGGATACTTAAGATGTTGTGTCAGGCATGTGGACCAGCCATGATTGCAAACCACTACACGGAAAATTATGTTCTAGGTAGGCACGGGTAGATGACTATGGTTTGAGGGACCAGTGTTGTAGATTTGCCACCTGTTACAGATTTACTAAAAAGCCAGCCATCCATTCCTGATGTGCACCAAGGCTCTGCACAGAGGAAAGAGAGTATCCACCTTAAATATGAGCCTGGGCAGACTGATGTTCCTTCTGCTTCCTCCCTGTCACAACTTGTGGCGCCTCCTTCATACATATGGGGACTTTCTTGGGTGATGATATCATGCTTAAAGGGTTGCTAAGATAGGAGTGGAGTCAGGAAGTGACAGCCCGAGAACATTCTGCCAATTGGTGTTCAGAAATGGGAGCTGCATTGTAGGTGTAGTTATTAAGGAATCAAGAATTACACTCTAATCAGTTTGGTTCTCCTCCAGTGGGCTAATATTAAGCCCACATTTAATTTTCTCCCACCTTATCAAATTACTGACTGACAAAGTCTTTTAAAGCTCAATTAATTCAGCAATATGATTGCATTCCTTGAGGACTATGTAAATCTCAGGGCCATGGAAATGGAGACTTCCTCAAAGCTTTCACAGATAGACTGGGCCCTTGAGCAGAAAAAATTCCAAATGTCATTCCAGGGGGTGGGAGGTATTTGCATTAGTGCAATGAATGTCCTTGGTTTGATTGGCATTTTTCAATGTCACCATTAAGATTTTTATACTGAGCAGTCAAGGTTAACATGAATGCTTTTACTTATATATCTGAATGGAGTAATATTTTACTTACTACAAGGAAGGTGACCTTATGTTAGGTTAGTAGGATCTCTGCAACAGTGCTGTACAATCCTTATTTATGCCTTTTTAAAAGTGAGAAAAGATAAATTTTAACACAACTACTCAAATATTTAAAATGGTTTTCCATTATAAAATCTCAAACATAATTAAGCTTGACAAGTCTGTCCTATTCATCATCTATGACAATTAGCTTACTGCGATATAGAATTTGGAACAATTTGGGTAAGAGGAATCTTAGTACTTTAACACTGCATCTTTTTTTAAATTAAATTTATTCATGTCAGAGCAATAAATGTTTGCTGAGTGTATACAACTAAAGTGTGACAAAAGTCTACTGATGGTTATACAGATGTCCATGGTCTGTGCTGCTACCTGAATCCATATTGATGTCCATGGGTTATGCTGCCTATTGGGCCATACTGATCTGAGTGACCTAAGCTATCATCTGAGGACATAGTGATGTCCAAGTCCATACTGCTGCTATGTACCATGTCAGACCCCATAGCTCTACTGTAGTCAGGGTATGTGTTGCTGTCTGTGGCCTGTGTTACCACCAAGGGTCATGTGGTTATCCATGGTCTGTGCTACAGCCTGAAATTTTGTTGATGTCTAGGATCATGCTGCTACTAGGAAATACTGATGCAAGATGCCTCCTGGGACCATGATGAGGTCTGTGGTCTGGACTTCCTCTGACCGCCTTGTCTGGATCTGTGGTTCTGCTGCAGCCTAGGCTGCATTTGGGGTTTGTGCCATTGCTGGAAACCATGACTCATGGAGGCTCATGGTTCATGCTACCCCTGACTGAAGAGCAAGGTGGCTACTTTTTCTGTGATACCCAGTTGAAGGGGATGGACATGAAAAGGCTTCTGTGACAACCCCTACTCCCACCCTAAACACTACAAAAAAGTAACAGGTTAGACAGGAAGATATCAAAGAGAACTCTCTGAAAATGTGATGGGGATGTCGAAGTGTAGCTCTCCACAACTGATATATTCTGGCAGGGGTGTGGGAGGGAAAGGACTCAGTTCTGTTTCAGGGGCAGCCCACTGAAAGATTGATCATGCTCCAGTGAGGATAAATATAACACAAATCAGATTTTTTTTCTATTTTATTTAATTCATATTTTTTTTTTACTTTTTATAGGAGGCAGGTCACAAGGGTTGGGGGCAGACATGGAAGGTCTGGACAGGAAGTGTGATCAGGGGGTATGATATGAAATTCCCAGAGAATCAATAAAAATTTTACATTGAAAAAACAAAAGTATGACAAAAATTAGAAATGCATGTTTATCTTCCCTAAAACCTGTGATAAAATTTGTCATCAGCCTGTTTTCATATTTAGTGAATATCATTTAAGTTGTAGACCCAGCCTACAATGGACTGCATATATAAACTTTAAAATTATGCATCTTTCTATATGACAGTTGACTAAAGATTAGTCAATTCCATACAAGTAAATTATATGTGTGTACAGTTTTTCTGCTAAAAGACCAAAGGGATCATTATATTATTATATTATTGGCATAGGGATTAGAAAATTTGTAGTACACTTAATTTTTAATGTATTTAACATTTCAAGTAAAATATACAAAGTTTGCATTTTGTAATTACTATATTTCAAGTCTATAATTCTATAAATGGCATTAATTTCACTACTTAACGCAACATTTTTCTTGGGTGTCTATAAAATGCACAATAATTAATAGACATAGACGATTACAGTAATTTGTAGGAAAATGGCCCCCAAAGGGAGTGGCACTGTTAGGAGGTGTGGCCTTCTTGGAGAAAGTGTGTCACTGCGTCACTGGGACTGGCTTTGAGTTTTCTTTTTCTCAAGCTTCCCTCAGTGTGGCAGCCACTTGACTTCCTATTGCCTGCAGGATGTAGCACTCTCAGTTCTAACACCACATCCGCATGCCTGCATACCGCCATGCTCCCCTTTAAGACCATAATGGACTGAACCTCTGAAACTGTAAGCAAGCCATCCTCAGTTAAGTGTTTTCTTTATGAGTTGCCATGGTCATGGTGTCTCTTCACAGCAATAGTAAACCCTAACTACAACGACCATCTAATTTCATTTTTTGGATGTCAAGAACTTGGGAGATACGGGTCTCATTCTCACATGATGAAGAGGCTGAATAAACAAAACGTCTGGAAATCCTTAGAGCCTGTGGGTAACTGAGCCCATAAACACAAACTGTTGCTTTGAAAGTGGAGAGATGGCGAATGGCTTGAAGGAAATTCACTGCTGGACCAGGTCAGAACACACGAATACTGAGTAATAGCTGGATCCCCAGTGTGGCCCACTTAAAAAGATAAAAATTTTATGGGACCCAGTTTTAGGAAACTCTTCTCCAGACAGTGGTGGTCCCTACCTTTAATCCCAGCAATCAGGAGGCAGAAGCAAGTAGATTTTTGGGAGTCGAGGCCAGCCTGGTCTACAGAATGAGTTCCAGGACAGTCTCCTGTCTCGAAACCCTGTCTCAAACCCCACCCCCAAGAAGGAAGGAAGAAAGAAAGGAAGGAAAGAAGGAAGGATTCCTGAGTTATATAAACAAGTCTGGGAAGGCTATGTAGTTTATTAATTCAAATATATACAACATTTTACAAAGATCAAAATTATGGATGGAATAGATGTTTCTGAGTTTGCGTAGAGTTTTTAGTTGAGTTTTATATTTGCTCAACTATTCTGAAGGACATTGTAATAGTTGATGAATAGCATGATGATTTGGGTAACACCAAGAGGTATTTCTCATTAAAAATGAATTCAAGGGCAGGGAAGATGGCTCAGGGTACCTGAATCCAATCTCCCAATCCCACAAGGTAAAGGAGAAGACCAAGTCATGCAAGTTGTCTTCTGACAACCACACAAATTTAGAAGAACACACACACACACACACACACACACAAAACTTATCTAAAAGAGTTCTAGTGTAAACTATGAATTTCAGTTAATGAGAACAATGTGTTGATATGGACTTCCCAGTAGTAGCAAAAGCACCCTGCAAGCTATTAATAAGAAGGAAAACTGAGAGTTGTAGGGTTGTATAGAAACTAAAAACTTTCTATGCGGTTTCATTCTTATCTAAAACTTTTCAAAAAGTCAAGTCTATTAATTTTTTTAAAGGTCCATGTCACATGCTTTAGAGCTATTTAAAGATTCATAGCTCTAAATTAAGTAAGCATAAAAGAGATCCTAATTGCCCTTGGTTGTTCCCACTGAAACGGCAGTGTTCATCCTTAAGTTGACCCCACTGATCCATGCTAAATGTGAAATTCTGCAGAATAATCCACCACCCCATCTAAAAGAATGGCAATCACTTCTGTAACAGGAATTAATCCTGTTTCCTTTTAACAGATATTTTTGACAATCGGTTTATGCAGGAGAAATTGAAATGCCTATAGACTCGCTGATTCCTTCACTTTGGAGTGATTTGGGAATCTGGTCATCGTCAACACACAAGTGATCATGGCATTTCAAAGAAAGAAGTCAGTTAGCTTTCTGCATATACTGTTCTTTCGAATGCTCGAATTAACTGCCAGTAGGGACTATTGTATCAAAGTCAGGATTTTTCTGCGTGGGAGTTGTCTCAAGAAGAAAACAATCATGACAGATGTGAAATAAAGATCTCTTGTCTGGCAGCTAGCACCTTAACAATATTTGGTGCCATACTAGCAAATAAAGAGAAGGGCATAATATTCTGGCTGTGTGTTTCAATATGAGGCCACAGCAGACTGGTTTAGGCCAGAACTGCTGAGCTCTTGAGAGGTGCAGTCAATTGAGGCACTGTTCTTCAAGATGCTGTGGTCTCCATTGTTTCGTTACTCCCTAACTTCAACAGCTCAATTCCCTAAAAACAATCTGGACAATCCTAGGAGGCCATCCAAACAAACCCTGTTATCTCACTGGACAGGGAGAAGGCAGGCTTGAGACTGAGATGTACTTCTCTGGCTTGTCTTACTCTCTTCTATGTTCCCCTGGAATACAAGGCATGCAGAAAGGTTTGCAGGTGAACAGCATGGAGCCAGTGTGAGTGTTCTCATTTTAGCGCATTGATTACCATTTTATTCAAGGTTGAACAGTAATTACCACTAATGAACAACATGATAATTTACAGCCATAAATCACCAGTTGCTTGACTTGGCCATTTAACACAGTGAATTGAAGCTGTTTTGTGTCCAGATTTTGGCAGGTGTCTTTGCATCTTCCTTTGGGTCAAGGTGTACCACGATATCAGGAGCCCACTGGGAATGTCTGCTCAGGAGAAAGAATCTGGATTCCTTGCCACATATCAGAGGCTTCCTGGAACACCTGTGACCTCACTGCTCATGTCCTGCTCATTAAGGAGGTATTGTCCTGGTCTGGATAGATTGATGACTAGAGAGAATTTTGAGACAATAAGACATCATGAAATTTAAATTGAAATATGTTCAGAGTAAAAAAAAATGGCTTGTCAGTGGTAACATGATTAACATTTTTTAAATGTTTTCTCCTCTTTATACATAATTCAACTTAATGATGAAATACAACTCAGGTCCATACTTCTCCTTAAATGAATCTCTTCAAGAAAATGTGGGGCACATAAACTCATAAGTCACTAAAGTAGATAAACAAAAAGCTTCAGAACACAGGACAATGCTTGGATCTTTGTCAGACCTTAAGAGGGCATGAAGGTAGTCCTTCCTACCTGGGCATAAAGGCAGGGGAATAAATTACTTTACTTGGTATTAAATGGTTACCATGAGTCCTTAAACTTTAGTGCAGAAAACATTATAAACTACAGTCAATGTTTTCTGGGTAAGTAACCTCATTATTCTCAATTATTTGGACAAGAGAGAACATTCTTGTTGCTTCCATTAAATGGCAGCTACAAAGAGGGTCTTCCTGAGTTCTGTTCATTGCATGAGCCCGAGACTACAGGTTATCCTCTGCTCTCTGCATTGGAGTCCAGGTTGTCAGGAGAGAAATCCTTATAACCTACTTCAAGAACCAAATTGATGTATTCTTCACAACATCTTAGAAGGATTTCTGAAAATCTCCTTGTGTGAAATTCACATTTCTCAATTTTCTAGAACATTTAATTAAATGCTAGTTTTGATAAGGTTAAGATTGAGAATTCTACCGCACTTTTCCCTTCTGAAGTCTTCTCACATTTTGATAAACATTTTATCACTCATTCTATTTAATATTTATCTAGTCTCTTAGATGCCATTAAGAAGAATTAACTTAATGAAAGATACATCAATTTATGATAAATAATGGTCTGCTGCTTAATATAAAATATATATTTTAGCATACTTTGGAAGTTTGATACTTTTGTCACTACTAAATATGAAATGCAAGTAATATATATTATATAATATATGTTATTGATAGACCAATCATTTAATAGAATTTTTCATTTACCTCCACAAATGTTCTGTTTTTGTTTTGTTTTGTTTGAGACAAAGTTTCTCTGTGTAGACCTGGCTATCCTAGGAACATGCTCTGTAGACCATGCTGGTCTTGAACTCAGAGATATGCCCCAAGTGCTGAGATTAAAGGATTAAAGGTGTGTGCCACCACACCCAGCCACTAATATTTCTTAATGTATACATAGGTATTGTATGTAAATATAGTGTAAGTTGGAATTGAGCTCTTATTCTGAGGATGGGGACTCTATGTCTGCAAAGGAAATACATAGACATTTTGTGAGACATTTTAAATATGTATTGACCAACTGGGAAGGCAATGTTATGAACCTCAGCTGGAGGTGACACATATTAAATGCGATAGCTAGGATGAGATATTTCCCTTCCATGAGGCTGGAACCTAATCTCTCATCATTTGCAGGCTCAGATATATGCCTTTACTTTGGGAAGACATTTTGAATTCATGGCATCTGTATGGCTTCTCAAGAGCAGAGATTCCTTTTACAACCCTGATAAAGCATGTCATTAAGATTCCTTCAGATGCATGGTTATAGTACCAGGAAACAAACACAGATGCTGGAGTAAGGCCAGAGGCATACATTACCATCAGGAAGGCTATGTAAAAGTGAAATGTGTAAGTTGTTAATTCACTCAGAAGGAAAGAGGTACCAAATGGCACAGGACAACATCTCAGCGATGATAATGCCAGCAAAAGAATCCTTATGTCTATGATACAAATCCAGTATTGGAATAGAAATTAAGGAAAACAAACATTAGGAGTAACCAAAGTGGGAGCAAATTCTGAGGGAAAATGTAATCAAAAGAAAAGAAATAATCATCAGTCTGACTACAGGGTAAGGCCAGTTCAGATACCCTCCCTTCTATTGCTTAGGGTCTTAGCTGGGGTCATCCCTGTGGATTCCTGGGCATTTTTTCTAGAGCCGGGTTTCTTGCTAATGCCAAAATGGCACCCTCAATCAAGATATCTCTTTTCTTTGGCCTTACCCTATAGTCAGACTGATGATTATCTTAAATATCACCATAGAACCTTGGCCCAACAACAGATCGAAACAGAGGCAATGACCCACATCGGAGCACTGGACTGAGCTCCCAAGGTCCAGTTGAAAGAGTGGAAAGAGTGAGAGTCCGAGCAAGAAATTCAAGACCATGAGGGGGTCATCCACTGAGACAGTTTGCCTGAGCTAATGGTAGTTCACCAACACCAACTGGACTGGGAGTGAATGAGCATAGGAACAAACAAGTCCCTCTGAAAGGGGTTGACAGCTGGGGCAGACTGAGGGGCCACTGATAATGACACTGGGATTTGTCTCTAGTGCATATACTGGCTTCTTGGGATCCTACTCTCTTTGAACGTATACCTTGCTCAACCTAGATGTAGTAGGGAGGGCCTTGGACTTTCCACAGGGTGGGGTGCATTGCCCTCTCTTAGGATTGGAGAGGGGTGGGGTGGGAGGGTCTGTGGAGGGGGTGTGAGGGGAGTGGGAGGAGGGGAGGGAGTGGGAATTTGGTTCGGTATTTTTTTAAGTAAAAAAAAAAAAAGAAACGAAAAGTCTTTTATCTGCTAGATAGAAGAATCTAACTGGAGTAATAATTTAAGGGAAAAAACATGAACATTAAAACAATTAAAAATATAAAATAATTCTCTCAAGTAAAAACTTCAGTGTCAGTGTCAAGGAGGAGGCCCTGAGCAAGGTTGAGGGTTATCTAAAGTCTCCAGATCTATCACTTTTATCTGTGAGATTAGAAGACTTATCAGGGAATTCTTAGGAAAAAAATACATCATCAAAATATCACATAGCATGTTGCTTCGAGTCGCTATGAGAGACTGCCTGGCAAGCAACATGTGCCTTCTGAGCACAGACAGCCAGTGAAGCAGTGTGACCATCCAGCATGCACGGTGTGCTCATAAAAGCAGCGTAACTAAAAACTCTTCTTGACAGCGAATGCAGGGTTACATCTGAGGCTGCTTGGAGATGGAGCGGGATCAGGGAAACACTAGGCAGCAAAACAAGACAGCCTTGTTAAATAGAATTACGTTTCACCTAAAGCTGACTCTTCCCATATTTCACCTGGCCTAAAAGCTTCTCTGTAGCTAGTGAACCGTAGCCTAACGTGATGTGTAAACAGACTGCAAACTCTGTAGCAAGAAGCAGAGCCAGCCAGCAATATTTTTCCAGCTAGGTTCTAATAAAAGAAATTCACACTGTACCAATTAGGCTGTCTTGATGTTGCATCTTCACCCACTGGGTGTCACCGCCCTTTCTCTTTCTATAAAATACACCTGCGTTGGGTATAACATTCAAGCTATTTGGGGTCTGGGCTGCTAAGTGACTTCAAAGTGAAAAAAAGTCAATGATGATCTGTAAAATATTTTATTTGTAATGTGGTCTTCTGAGGATACACTGGCTTCATACATAAGGAAAATGCCTTTATGTGACAGACACTCATTGTTGGCGCCATGCAAGTTTTCATGGTACAATTGTTCTAATGATACAGGTGTTGTATAGAACATAGCTTCTTCTTTCTTTTAACTTGATCTACAAGAGTTTAACTGAATTTGATATTGTTCTCATTAAGGTAATTTCAACATTATTTTGACTAATGAGTTATAGGATTGGAGTTCCCTTAGATAATTTCAAGAAATATAAATTGTTAATGATAATAAAAGTATTTTAAATTTTGTATTACTTTCTTTGCTATAAAAGCAATACAAGGTTTGAATAAAAACAACTAAGGGGTATTGGTCAGGAATTGCCTGTAATCATGGAAAACATTAAAAGTGAGGTAAAAATTTTATGTCTCAGTTCTTAACTATAAATTTAAAAGTAATATTTAGAATTTTTAAGTAAGTGAAGTAGTCGGTGCAATAATTTTGTATTTTT
>PVIU01015202.1:0-49191 GCA_004026605.1 Ondatra zibethicus
AAAAGTTTGTCACTTGTTACACTTCATTTTGTATCTGTTTTGTCTATATCAACATTAAAAAGGTCATATGTAACACACATTTACAAACATATATGTGTGTATATATACATATGCACGCATTTATGAATATATGTATGGAAGGGTGCGTGAAACAGCAAGAGTACACTATTTAGAGAACTTTACATTTAGACTTTACACTTTTAAGAGATGTGACTCTGAGAATATTCTGGATCAATAGGCTTTTTTTTTTTTGAGTTATAGAAAAATGTGCTGTGGTTTCTTAGTCTCAGCAAACCCAACGCCAGAGCTTTATACAGCAATGCACACTAAACTAGTAGTACATTGCATTGATTGCATTTCTTAGTTTAAAAAGTAATTTAATCAAGCAAAGCCTTTTTCAAAGAGATGAGATGATCCACAGTGTGGGGCAAAGGGCTGATGTGCCTAGTTTAGAAGCCAGTGTCAGTTCGTTTGAGAGTTCAAACTGGAACTCAAAGTTGCTGAAAATGATCTCTTAAATCCATCTTTCATGGATGAAGACTCCTGCTCCAGAAGCTATGCCATATACCTACCTGTTTGTTGGGGTAGTATAAAGTATCTCAGTGTATAAACCTATTAAGACTGCTTAGTTACTGTATTCTGTGTTTTTCCATGCACAAAATAAAAAGATCTCACAAATGGTAACAACAGATAAGTGTCCACAGGAAAAACAAAACTCATTTAATTGTTATATAATACTAGAAAAGCTGAGGTTCATTCTTCTGAGAAAGTTCAGTATCTCACAGAAAGCTGATCAATGCATAACATTTAACACTTCTGTGAAGATATGAAGTCTTCACACATCTTGGAAAGCCTTTTAAAGTAATAAAACGTTAAATAAATGCTGCAGGCTGCTTAAATTACTGAAAGCATTACTTCAATTCTGAGATAATTTGGCATCATGTTGGGCTTAATATTCAAGTGCACAATTATTTTAAATGACCAATATTTACCTAAATATTTTTGGAAGATGAAAACTGAAAATAATCTATTAGTTGTTTTTAAATGACGACTTTAGAACATATCAGTCATAAATTTCAAAACATTTTTCATAAGGTAAGGGTACTTTAGAAATATTCAAAATGTATATGTTTTGTATTAAGAAATTGTTAAACTTTTAAATAGTATATATTATTTATTTGGGAACAAATATTTCCTGTTATAAAACAATCAGTTTAAATTTGTTTCCATCTCTTCTTGACTTTATAGGGACCCTTACAACGCAATTGAAGCCATAGATCCAGAGAAACTGAATGTCTTTCGGACAGTCAGGGAAATAACAGGTACTTTAAAAATTTTTTTCCACAAGCTATGTGACCCTCTGATTGCTTGAAATAATTACATAATATTTATAATAGCTATTAATTTTCAAAGGAAGTTCTAGTTCTCTTAAACTAACTCACATGATTTTGAACATTTATTAGCTTTTATATTTTGAAACCATTAGAGTTATTTAAAAAAAAACTTTGGAATATTGTTAATGTTGCTTTTGCAAATACCAAAAGTTCTGTGACTCTTGGACACTTGTTTTGCATTTTGTTTTCTCATAAGAATTACAGTTTAATAAGGAAAATGTATAGCACTCGTTTGGCACAACAGTTTTTGAGCATTTACTATTTTAAATCGTTTAAACTTATGGGTTCATAAACATAAATCAAACTTGAAGTTGACATCACAAGAAATAAAACATGATACGAAAGGTTAGGCCTAAACAACAACTTAGATTTCTAGGTCAATACAGATGTGATATTACATAAGTAAATGGTGAAGGAATTCACAGAAATAGAGCTGTATTTTTTCTCCTTAATTGGATAACAATTCTATGTATATGTATCTACCAAAATAAAATATATTATTTTTTTCAATATTTGGAAAAATTCAATTTTTCAATACATACACCTTTGTGATTCTAAAACCATAAAGAATCTCTGGGATTCTTGGACCCATACTTTGATATCAACTATTTATCTATTCTTTACTCCAGAAACTCATAGTATTATACTTAATCATAAAAGGAAAAATGGGATGGCTGCTTCAGAAGTAGTTTTCATTGTCTTTGCTTACTTTCCACCTTTCAATGTATTTTCATTGTGTTTGGATGATAATTAGCACTGTCATTGAAAAATCATGCCATGAATGATTTCGCTTTCTTAAATCCCTATAGGTTTCCTGAACATACAATCATGGCCTCCAAATATGACAGATTTCAGTGTCTTCTCCAACCTTGTCACCATTGGAGGAAGAGTCCTCTACAGGTAGGTAAAGGTGTTCAATGCTGTACTCTGCACAAATACAAGGTGGGGCCAAACAAGTTCTTTAATGTTATAAACACCAGTATTACTGATCAGTAGATCTGTAATATTGATTGATTTCAAAGATTAGACTCCTGAAGTAATCCCCACTGTGATGTGAAACACATAAAATTCATATCTTGGTTTTCAATGACTTTTTGCCTGTGCTGATAATAATATTTTTAGGTATGAAGCCTGTGATGTGACCTCTAGAACTGCACCTTATTTTTAATTTTTATTAAAATAACAAATATACTTAAATGACTAAGAAATGATGTGAGTTTTTAGGAAATGAATGTTGTACTCAGAGGCTAGAGCTGTATCTCTGGTGCCATTGTTTGTGCCATGCATCCAGTGTTGATATTAAAGGGTCAGTCCACTATCTTCAGTGTTGAATTATTATTATTATTGTAAAGGTTAGAAGGATATTGTTAGCCAATATTAATATCAATATTATAAATTTACATAATAAGATGAGCCTTTTATAAGGGTACTGTTTCCTCTCTCTCTCTTTCTCTCTCTCCTTCTCCCTCCTTCTCTTCCTCCTCTCTGCCTGAAAAAAAATAGAAAGATAAAAAGGGTACTGTTTCTTAAAGTTTTGTTTTAAACTTTGTCAGTTAAAGTTGACTATTTAAACAGAAAACAAATATAGGTCTAAGCTTGGAAAAGCAGTACAAATGGTCAATAAATACTTAAAAAAATGTTCAACATCCTTATCTAGTGGAAAAAAATGGAAGTCAGTGCCATCACTCCAGTTAGAATGCAGGTCATTAAGAAAACAAAAGATAGTAAATGCTAAGAAGGATGGAGGAGAACAGACATACACATCAATACAGGAAATGTAAACTAGTATACCAACAAGAGAAATCATTGTGGGTGTTCCTCTATCATCAATATAGTACACTGTATAATCAGGCTATATGTGTCTTAAGTATATTCCCCAAGTTAGCATAAGGCAGAGATGCCTCCACATTTATATTCATTGAAGAACTATATGTAATAACCAAGTAAGAAAATGACAGGGCATGTCAATAGATAATGGCTAAATAAAATGCATATAAAACAATATTGTTTTCATCCCAGTGTGGACAGAGTGAATCTTACAGGGCTCCAAACCTAGACAATCAAGAGAGAGAGAAGAATCAGTCCTCTCCAGAGATGAAACCCTGATAGGTTATCCAACCCTATGTGCACAACCATAAAAAATTAAACGTATGAGCAACACCAAATGGACTAAGCAGGTGTGTGTGTATAATATATACATATATTTGAACAGACACTAATAATTAAGGAATTCATATGTTAATATGGTATGAGAGTAATCTCAAGGAATAAAAAGTTTGAAGTTTGGAGTGGAAATTATAGAAATATGATAGTCATGTATGAAATTCTCAGAAAACAATAATAAATCAAGTGTAAAAGCTATATAAACACACACACACTGAAGTGAATTCTATCATTTAAAAGAATAAATATCTTGTCATATGCATAAAATGCATGAGACTTGGGAGTATGTAAAAAAAATAAACTGTGCTGCAAAAGGCAAATATTGTATTTTCTGCAATACATAATACAAACATATATAGATGATAGATACATAGATAGATAGATGATAGACAGATAGAAAGACAGATAGATAGATAGATAGATAGATAGATAGATAGATAGATAGATAGATAGATAGATGGATGGATAGGTGTGACCAGAAAAGGGAATACTTGGGAAGAAGAGATAGAGTGGTGAGTATGGACAGAAGAAAGGACAAAGTAAATTGAGGACAATATAAAGCCTGGTATTGCCATAAATATAGACAGGAGGACTAATGGAACCGAATCAAAGACCCGAATATCAATGCACACACCTATGAACACCTGTTTTTTTGACAAAGAAGCAAAAAATGTCAAATGGAAAAAAGAAAGCATATTTAACAAATGGTGCCGGCATAACTGGACACCAACATGTAGAAGAAAAAAATAGATCCGTATCTATCACCATGTACAAAACTCAAGTCCAAATGGATCAAAGACTTCGACAAAAAGCCAACCACACTGAACATCATTGAAGAAAAAGTGGGAAGTACCCTTGAACTCATTGACACAGGAGATAACTTCCTAAATATAACCCCAATAGCAGACACTGAGAAAAACAATTAATAATGGGACCCCCTGAAACTGAAAATTTTCTGTAAAGCAAAGGACATGGTCAACAAGACAAAACGGAAGTCTACAGAATGAGAAAAGATCTTCACCAACCCCACATTGGACAGAAGGCTGATCTCCAAAAAAAATACGAAGAACTCAAAAATTGGTCATCAAAAGAACAAATAATCCAAAAAAAAAAATACAGTGCAGACCTAAACAGAGAACTCTCAATAGATGAATCTAAAATGGCTGAAAGACACTTAAGGAAATGCTCAACATCCTTAGTCATCAGAGAAATGCAAATCAAAACAACTCTGAGATTCCATCTTATACCTGTAAGAATGACCAGGATCAAAAACACTGATGACAACTTATGCTTAAGAGGATGTGGGATAAAAGGAACACTCCTGCATTGCTGGTGGAAGTACAAATTGGTACAGCCCCTTTGGATATCAGCAGGGTGATTTCTCAGAAAATTAGGAAACAACCTTCCTCAAGACCCATCAATACCACTTTTGGGTATATACACAAAGGATGCTCAATCTGACCATCACAAGGACATGTGCTCAACTATGTTCATAGCAGCATTGTTTGTCATAGCCAGAACCTGGAAACAACCTAAATGACCCCCGACTGAAGAATAATTAAGGAAATTGTGGCACATTTACACAATGGAGTTCTACACATCAGAAAAAAAATAAATAACGACATCTTGAAAATTGCAGGCAAGTGGATGGATCTAGTGAGATAACCCAAACCCAGAAAAACAAATATCATATGTATCTTCAACTGGACCTTGGGAACTCAATCCAGTGCTCCAATGTGGGTCTCTGTCTCTATCTCCATCCATCACCTGACGAAGATTCTGTTGTGATATTTGAGATAATCCTCAGTGTGAATATGGGGCAAGGCAAGTTCAGACACCCTCTCCTCTGCTGCCCAAAGTCCTAGCTGGGGACAACCCCATGGACACCTGGGATCCCCTCTACAGCCAAGTCTCTTGCCCACCCTAAAATGGCTCCCTTAATGTAGACATCTTCTTCTCTGCTCCTATATCCGCCCTTACTCCATCTCAACCCTCCCACTCTCCCAAGCTCTCCCCAATCCTTCCCTTTTCCCTTTTCATTTCCCCTCTCCCCTTCCCCAAACTCCACCCCTACTCCCACCCCCATGCTCTCAACTTTTGCCGGTGATCTTGTCTGCTTCCAATTTCCAGGAATATCTATATATATAGTTTTTCTTTGGGTTCACCTTGTTATTTGACTTCTATAGGCTTGTGAACTATAGGCTAAATGTCCTGTGTTTATGGCTTGAGTCCACTAATGAGTGTGTACATACCATATTCATCTTTTTGAGTCTGGGTAACCGCAATCAGAATAGTGTTTTCTATTTCCATCCACTTGCATGCAAAATTCAAGATGTCATTGTTTTTTACTGCTGGGTAGTACTCTAATATGTATATATTCCACACTTTATCCATTCTTCCATTGAGGGGCATCTAGGTTGTTTACAGGTTCTGGCTATTACAAATAATGCTGCTATGAACATAGTTGAACAAATGCTTTTGTAGTATGATTGGGCATCTCTTGGGTATATTCCCAAAAGTGGTATTGCTGGATCCTGAGGTAGGTTGATTCCCAATTTCCTGAGAAGCCACCACACTGATTTCCAAAGTGATTGCACAAGTTTGCATTCCCACCAGCAATGGATGAGTGTTCCCTTACTCTACATCCTCTCCAGCATAGGATATCATTGGTGTTTTTGATTTTAGCCATTCTGACAGGTGTAAGATGGTATCTCAAAGTTGTTTTGATTTGCATTTCCCTGATAGCTAAGGAAGTTGAACATAACCTTAAGTATCTTTTGGCTGTTTGAAATTCTTCTGCTGAGAATTCTCTGTTCAGTTCAGTACCCCATTTTTTAATTGGGTTATTTAGAATTTTAATATCTAGTTTCTTGAGTTATTTATATATTTTGGAGATCAGACCTTTGTCTGATGTAGGGTTGGTGAAGATCTTCTCCCATTCAGTAGGATGCCTTTTTGTCTTAATGACTGTGTCCTTTGCTTTACAGAAGCTTCTCAGTTTCAGGAGGTCCCATTTATTCATTGTTGCTCTTATTGCCTGTGCTACTGGGATTATACGTAGGAAGTGGTCTCCTGTGCCCATGTGTTGCAGTCTACTTCTCACTTTCTCTTCTATCAGGTTCAGTATGGTCAGATTTATATTGAGGTTTTTAATCCATTTGGACTTGAGTTTTGTGCATGGTGATAGATATGGATCTATTTTCATTCTTCTACAGGTTGGCATCCAGTTATGCCAGCACCATTTGTTGAAGATGCTTTCTTCCTTCCATTGTATAATTTTAGCTCCTTTGTCGAAAATCAGGTGTTCGTAATTTTGTGAGTGAATATCCGGGTCTTCAATTCGATTCCATTGGTCTATGTCTCTGTTTTTATGCCAATACCAAGCTGATTTCATTACTGTAGCTCTATAATAGAGTTTGAAGTCAGGGATGGTAATGCCTCCGGCAATTCCTTTATTGTATAGGATTGTTTTGGCTATCCTGGGTTTTTTGTTTTTCCATATAAAGTTAATTATTGTTCTCTCAAGGTCTGTGAACAATTTTGTTGGGATTTTGATGGTAATTGCATTGAATTTATAGATTGCCTTTGGTAGAATTGGCATTTTTACTATGTTGATCCTACCAATCCAAGAGCATGAGAGATCCTTCCATTTTCTGGTGTCCTCTTCAATTTCTTTCTTCAAAGCATTAAAGTTCTTGTCAAATAGATCTTTCACTTCCTTGGTTAGTGTTACTCCAAGATACTTTATGCTATTTCTGGCTATCGTGAAAGGTGTAGTTTCTCTGATTTCCCTCTCTGCTTCTTTATCCTTTGTGTATAGGAGGGCTACAGTTTTTTTTTTGAGTTGATCTTGTATGCTGCCACATCACTGAAGGTATTTATCAGCTGTAGGAGTTTTTGGTAGAGTTTTTGGGGTTACTGATGTACACTATCATATCGTCTGCCAATAGCGAAAGTTTGACTTCTTCCTTTCCAATTTGGATTCCCTTGATCTTCTTATGTTGCCTTATTGATATTTCTAGAAATTCAAGCACTATATTGAAGAGATATGGAGTGTCTTGTTCCTGATTTTAGTGGAGTGGCTTTGAGTTTCTCTCCATTTAATTTGATGTTAGCTGTTGGCTTATTGTATATTGCTTTTATTATATTTAGATACAATCCACACAGGTGGTTACTAAATTTTTTTTGTATCCGTGGATGTTTGCTTTGTTACCAAGTATGTGATCAATTTTCGAGAAGGTTCCATGCGAAAGCATGCCTATTTTTACATAGTTAGAGAAGCATCAATATATTATAGTGCTTAACTATAAAGTCTTATTTATATTTGTATATATTCTATAAATATTTAGTCTTAGTATAGAACTTTATTGTTGAGAAACCCAAAATTTAGGCAGACAAGAAAAGGCAGTGTGCATATATATATATATATGTGTGTGTGTGTGTGTGTGTGTGTGTGTGTGTGTGTGTGTGTAGTCAGTGTTCTTAATTATAGGAAATGGACATTGTCAATTACAGAATTAAATGTTAATTACATATCTTAGCACAAAATTGCCCCTTCATCCATTTTTGATGCTCTATTATTTTGATTTTTGTTGTGAGATGCTATGTCCTTATTGAACTTTACAGTTTCATGAATTATTCATTTTCTTTCCCCCCTCTCCTTTTAAGCGGACTCTCATTGCTTATCCTCAAACAACAAGGCATCACTTCCCTCCAATTCCAGTCTCTGAAGGAAATCAGCGCAGGCAACATCTACATTACTGACAACAGCAACCTGTGTTATTATCACACCATTAATTGGACAACACTCTTCAGCACCATTAACCAGAGAATAGTGATCAGAGACAACAGAAGAGCAGAAAACTGTAGTAAGTACACCACCCATAACTTAAGCAGGAACTTCTGTTCTGCTTTATGTTGAGCTAAATAATTGAAAATCACTTAACCTAAAAATGGAGAGATAACGGTGTTTGTATCATATTGTCTGTTTTCACATCCTGTCCAATATCTGGAAACCTCATTTGCAGATCTATGGTGTAGGAGGGTCCTTCTGTATTTGGGTTGCTTTTATTGGTTAATAAAGAAATTGCCTTGGCCTTCTGATAGGGCAGGACTTAGACAGGATAAAGAGAACAGGATACTGGGAAGGGGACAGAGTTAGAGCCGCTGTCATGAAGCCTGCCAGATCAGACATGCTGAATCTTTCCCGGTAAGCCACAACTCGTGGTGATACACAGATTATTAAAAATGGGTTAAACAAATATGTGAGAGTTAGCCAATAAGAGACTAGAGCTAATGGGCCAGGCAGTATTTAAATGAATACAGTTTCCGTGTAATTATTTCGGGTATAAGCTAGCCAGGCACCTGGCGGCGGGGGCAGGGCAGCCGCCAGGACCAAAAGCAGGCCCGCGCACCTCATTACTACAGATCTAGATTCTATAGATCTAATAAAACCTTATTGAAAAGATTAATGAGCATGCCAGGTGATTCCATGGATCTCACTATGACATTTGGGGATGGCTGGATAACCTGGGATGTGTTCTGAGATGTGGGAAAATGTCATCTAGAAGTTTGCTATGTTAGAAGAAAATTCATTTTATAAACAATCTTATATATAAATATGATTTTCTGATTTTCAGTATTGTTTGATACTTTTGCTCCATACTTTTCCTTCATTGTTATACATAAGAAACAGTTTACATAGGCAGAATTCTACATGCTTCCCATCTTAAACAAACATGCCCTGGTCATTAATAAATACACAAAACAAATATAATTAACATATATATAGTATATATAAAAAACTAAAGTTTGTTTTTTATGAGAATAAATGATGATTAGAGGATGTTTTAAAATAACAGTCTTAGGAGGCAAACAATTTACATCTATTAAATTAAGTAGTTGGTAAATTAAGTTGGTAACTCCATCTTGTTACAGGGATAGTCTAAAACATCTTAGGATAGCAACTTTAGTAAAATGAAACTTTCGAGAAATTTGGTTGCTTGTGTAGCTAAAACTATTTTGTAGAAAAAGGAGAGATCTATATCAAGAGCAAAATCTGGCATTAGGAGATCTTCCATGCTTACACATTCTCTACACATAAGTATAGACAGAGACAGTATGTATACTACATTCATATGGTATCTCAACAGATATTCATAGACAATCATGCAATATACATGTTTTTAGACCCATACACACCTATGCATGGTTACATTCAATGGTCTTCACTTCTCTGCACCTGAATCATTTACTTTGTTCATACACTGTTAATTCTTGATAGGTAACTGCTTTTGCTTTCTATCTGATCAGAAACTTCTTTCTTTACAATTTTGTATGTGTGCTTCCATGCCACACAGAAGAAGGCATATAACATTCAAATAGAATCTTTGATACAAATTTATAAGTACTCATTTAATTTATTGTTTTAGTCTGTATCTTTTGTTTTACTCATTCAAAATAATATTGTTTCACCATCTTTCATCTATGATTACTTGGTAGTTACTTATAGGAAAATATGAAAGCAAAAGAGACAATCTGTTCTCTTTGACATAGTGAATCTAAAATCCTGAAAACACTCATGTTTTATATACCATTTTTATAACTGGACATATAAAAGCAAACAGGAAGGAGAATACAAGGAAATGAAATATAGAATAAAGCTGAGTTTTGAGGTAAACCATACACTGTTTTCTATTCTCTGAGAGTTAAGAACTTTTGTAGCATGCAAAGAGAAGCATATCACAAATTACAGTAATAAGAGCAGTACACTGAACATCGCATTTTTAAACTTTCAGTACTGTGAAAATTTCAGTATTAGACTAAGTTAAGCTATTTTTAAACCGTATGTATATTTCTTCCGGTACACTTAGATTTGAATTTTTAGTTATGAAAGAAATGAAGCAGTTAGAAGAAACCATTTTGTTCCATTATAGTACCAAATTAACAGTATCAGTTTTTATCTCTAATAGCATCAAATAAGTGCTTTATTACATGAAGTCTATTTATTAAAATTTGGACTATGATCTCAAACCTATTGAATCTGCAGAACCATCCCAAGCATGCATTTTTCTGAAATAGAGTAGCCCTGTGAACATGGCCTCCAGTTGGATTCTGCTGATGGTCACAGCGAGCTACACTAGGGAAGAGGTGTGGTTAAACACTTCCCATTCACATCACTCTCTGCAAATAAAAAGTCCAAATAGTTCCCTCCTTTTATGGGAACTGCATTTTTAGATATTCATTCTTTGTATCTGTACATGTACAAGATATATTCAGGTATATGTATATATGTTCATATTTGCTACAACACATAAGTATAGACAGAGACAGTATGTATACTACATTCATATGGTATCTCAACAGATATTCATAGACAATCATGCAATATACATGTTTTTAGACCCATACACACCTGTCGAAGTGACACAGTTGCCATAAACATTGATGATTGTCTATTAAAAAGACAACAATTTAAAGAGATGAGGTTGTGTTCAAAATGATTTTCAAAAAATGCTGACAAGAAAGAAAGACTTTACCTCATTCAAAAAGGTGACAGTGGTCTGAACAAACTTTCCCTTTTAAGTCAAAAATTTTAAAGCAGGCACGATGATTTGAAGAGAATGAGACTGAGAAATAACTGCAGCACATGAAAGACTATATCACTTCCTTCCTCATCCTCCCATGTGGTGATGCTACTCACCAGATGACAGCCCTATGTGGGAGAAGTTCTAGTGGACTTGTCAGAGGTCTTTTGAAGTTTCTTGAAAGTCAGGAAGACATTTTTATATATAAACAGTACAGAGATAAATATTATACCAACTCTTCAAAACCCAGGTTATATTTGAGTCACACATTTTATTTCTTAAAAACTATTGTACATATGTAGTATATATAATTATAAACAGTTATTGATTTTTCAATATGGAAACAGCCTTTCCAAATTACAACTTTACCTTTTTTATTATAAAATATGCAAAGCACTGAAACATCAATAGAGAATGTGTTATTTTCCTGTGCTTGTCTTCATTAGGGTTTCTATTTCTGTGATAAAACAAGACCAAAAGCAACTTAGGGAGGAAGGTGTTTATTTGGCTGACAGATCCTGAATTACAGTCATTTTAAGCCAATGCAGGAATTCAAATAGGGAAGGAATCTGAAGTCAAGAGCTGATGCAGAAGCCTCAGGCAGTGTGGCTTATTGGTTTGTTCTTCATAGCTTGCTCAGCCTTCTTTCCTATAGAACACAGGTCCACCATCCCAGGTATGGCATCACTTACAATAGACTGTCCCACCCACATAAATAACTCGTTTTTAAAAATACCCCACAAGCTAGCTTGCTTTCTGCCCCATCTTTTGAAGGTATTATCTTAATTGAGGGTTTCTCCTCTCAAATTCCTATAGTTTTTGTCAAGTTGACATAAAACTAGGCAGCTCAGTGCATATATAATACATTTGTAGCTGTTGATATATCTTAATATTTAATGGTATCATACTTTCTATACTTAAGAACTATTCCATCACCTGTGTCTCGACTTAATATACTATCAGAATACCCTGTCTTGCTTGCTACTCTGTGGACGTCTGTCTTATTCTTTATAAGAGCTGAGCCACAGTAATATAATAAATTATTTTCCACTCTGTATTAATACTATTGCTAAAATAATGCTTATTATGGGTCATAAAGCAGTTTACATAATGAAATTATTTACTTAACCTAGACACAAGTATAATTTTTGTGTAGATAAGGAATAAAAATAGCACCTTACATATCCCTCTATTGTCTTAAAAATTCCCTCTACTAAATACTGTGTAATAGGAATACCACTCCTTATGGTGATGGCTATCCATGATTTAAATATATGTGATCAGCAAAAAGCAAATGAAAGCTTTTCAATGTACACGATTATAATTGACACAGATTCACATTTAATGCTCATTCATCACTTATATTTGCCTCTTATAAATTACTACATTTTATTTATGCCCCCTCTTTCTGTATTCAGATTGGTGACTGATATTAATTACTTTCAGATTTGAAAAAAAATCTTTGAAATTTTAATACACTAATTTCCGTTCTTATGTGTATTGTGAGTAACTTGTTTTTTCATATGATTTTTTAAAATTTTCCTATTTGATAAGCAAATGCTTTATGTTTTTATCAAGTTAAGGAGTTGTTTGTTTTTCTCATCTTTCTTTTTTCTGTCTTACAGAATTCTTATTTCTCTATGTTCTGGTTCATGAGTATTTTTACTGTAATTTTTAGAAATATGGAATTTTTCTAATGCCTTTGAATCTCCAATTACATAATCTATTCAGCCAATAAAATTTATTAACTAATCCATCTCTCTTCAGTGATAGAAGTTGTTTGCAATATTTGGTACTAATTCATTAGATGAGAACATGTTAGATTGTGTTTATCAGTTTATCTATGTGGTTTAATTTGTCTACCGTCCCTCTGTAAATTGTAGCTCTCTCCATGAGAAGATCAGTATAGCAATATCAAGAAAAATAAATAATATCTTCCATGTTTTGAGCTACTAATTACATCCAGTGTTTATACTAATATCTGTCTGATTTCAAAGATTTGGATCTTTATTTCACCATAAAATCATTCAAAAGATACTGATTACTATCATAGGAAGTATGATAGTAATACCTACTTCCTATAATATATTCTATATGCCTTATTGCAAGATTATACTTGTCTTTATCCATGTTTTGTATGGCTACAGCAATAGATAGATGATAGATAGCTAGATGTATAGTTAGATACATAGATTAATAAATAATATAAAAATAAAACTGATTACTTTACAATGTAAAGAGGTTTGTTTGGTTCACGTAGTTGGAATTAAATACATAGAGTAATAGAGTAGGTGAATCAGTCAGGGTTCTCTAGAGTAACAGAACTGATAGAATGAATCCATATATATTGAAGGGGACTTATTATAATGACTTACAGGCTGTGACTCAGCTAATTGCACAATTCCTCTCTCCCACTACAAAAGGCAAGAATCCTATATTTATTCAATTCATGACTGGATGTCTCTGATGGTCTTTATTATACACTGGAATCCTGAGGAAGTGTGTTCTGACACCAGTAAAGGAAGGCCTTAGCATCAGGGTAGATGAACTTGCCAGTGAGGATGAAGATAAGCTGGCAAAAAGGAAAAGCTTCCTTATTCTACATCATTTTACATGGGCTGCCACCAGAAATGACTTTTATTTAGATTGGGTCTCCCGTCTTCAAATTATATTTAAAAAAAAAAAAAGAAGAAGAAACCCTCACAAGCATGCACAGGTGTTTATGCTTTAGTTGATTCTAGATATAGTCATGTTGACAACCAATGTTAGCTATCTTTGTGAGTATTATCCTCTGGCCATCCTCGGGTGAAGCCTTATGACTGTGTCATAATATATAGTTGACAATAGCAGCAGGCATGAGGAATATGTAATCAATGAGAAAAGCATGTTAGACACAACTTACATAGTTATAGGGAGGAAAGGAAAGATGGAGGAACATGTAGGAAGACACCTTACTAGGTAAAATGTCAAAATGATTAGAAGTCAATGTTAGTATTTTCTGAGGGTAATCATAGTCCAATCCAAGCCTTATGCATGCTAGACAAATATTACTGATCCCCAATCCCAATATTCCACCTCTTTAAAGTTCTACTATTCTTTAATACTGTGAATTCACTTTGCTATACCACATTCCATAAACGACAGTGCTTCAGAAATTTAGGCAAAAGAAATTAATACATATTGTCATTATAGCTATTATTTTTATTATGCAATTATTTCTCACTAAAAAATTATGTACTATACAATCATATGTGCAGTTACTATTTGATACAGTGGTATAATATTTGACTTGATAGAGATTTTCATATGGGGGAATAGAAGAAAGAAATGTCTAGAGATTTCTTCTTCTGACATTTTAGAATTCACTTTATTAAAATCATAAACTATAAATTTTCAAAAAAGCACATTGACCAATTTTGGACATGAAAGGATAAATCAGAAGCTAGAGATTCTAAAGTGATCTCCATATATCTTTAAACAGATAACAATATATACCTGAAAATGTATTAATTACATAATTTTTCACTTCCAATCAAAATATTTCCCTTTAATTGAAAATACTCTTTTCTCAAGTAATATCCTAATTACAGTTTCTCCTAATTCTATTCCTCCCATCTCTTCCCCACCTTCCCTCCAATCTGGTTCTACCCCTTTTTGTCTATCATTAGAAAACAAACAGGATGCAGACCTTTGCAGGCCCTGTGCATGTTGCATCAGTCTCTGTAAGTTTGCATGTGTGTTGATCCTGTTGATCTAGAGTGCCTTATTTTCATGGTGTCCTCCATCTCCTCCAACTCTTACACTCTTTCTGCCTCTCCTTCTGTGGTATTTCCTGGTTTCCTGAAGGCAGAACCGTTGCAAGGAATCTCTTGTCCATCCTGGCCACCCAGAACCGAAATAATCACACAGAAACTGTATTCATTAAATCACTGCTTGGCCCATTAGCTTTAGCTTCTTATTGGCTAACTCTGACATCTTAATTTATCTAATTTCTATTAATCTGTGTATCACCACGAGGTCGTGGCCTACCAGCAAAATTTCAGCATGTCTATCTCCGGTCGCAGATCATGGCATCTCTGACTCTGCCGTTCTTTCTCCCAGCATTCAGTCCTGTCTTCTCTACCTACCTAAGTTCTGCCCTATCAACAGGCCAAGGCAGTTTCTTAATTCATTAATGGTAATCACAGCACACAGAGGGGACCCCACATCACAGAACACCTTCCTTTGGTATAATGCAGGATACTGAACTATACCAAGGCATGGGTTTGGGGAGGTGTTCTGCTTAGGTAGCATTTCAAGTTCTCTATGTTCAATGAATTATAGAGGTGTTGTCTTCAGCAATAAGGTCTTTATGTCTTAGCAACAGCCAGCATTGTTGGGGGATTACCCTTTGGCCAAAAACTCAATTAGATGTAACTCCTTCCTGGTACCAGAAAAGTATTGAAAGTGTTACTTGGAGACTTTCCTCAGTTTGTTTTTTTTTTTTTTTTTCTGATTCTATTTCCATTTTCAAACTGTGAACTCTTTCATTCATTTCCTTACATTATTTGTGGTTTTCAGGATTTCTTGAAGGAATTTATTTATTTCATTTTAAGAACCCCTGTCATATTAACAAAGGCTATTTTGAAGTCTATGACTTGGACTTTACTTATGGTGAAACATTCAAGACCTATTGTGATAAGGTTGCTCAGCTCTAAAGGAAATACTTTATCCTGGCTTTTTATTGATTATGTTTCTTTGCTGGCATGTAGGCACTTGGGTTTGGAAACTTTTGTGCTTTTCTTTTTTTTTTTTAACCTAAAATACTTAAGAAATGCAGTCGTCACTGGTTGTCCATGGGAGTCAGTTCCAAAAGCCAATCATAGCTTGAAATCTGTAGCCCTGAATTCTCGTTTGTATAAAAGAGTACAATATTTTATAAAACCTATGTATATCCCTCACTATGCTTTAAATTAGATTGAGGATAGTTATAATAAGTAATTCAGCGTAGTCACTGTGCAAATAGGTGCTATAGCATTGTATATAAGGGATAATATTAAGCACATATCTGTACCTATTAAAATGAATACAGCCGTTTGCCTTTTGATCTGTGGTTGATTACATCTGCAGATATATAAACAACAGCTACTCAGATTCAGAGCAGTGGCTGTGTGCAATCTTATCATTATTTGTGTCTCTACCTTTCTGACATTTGGTAATAGGGACTCTAACTCACTGAGCATGCATCTACCAAATAGAAACTGCAAAATGCAATTTCTTGTTAATCACTAAACTCCTTGTATGACCTCATCATTCCGTTTTCCAGTGGGTCACTGTGTGCCCTATATTTAATTGATAAGGAGTTGGTGAGTAAGGAAGGAAATTCATATGACAGAGACGGGGTTAGAAGCAACTTTTTCTCCATACACTCTCCTATGACATGGCAATTATAGATTAATATTTTACTTTGTAATATTTTACTTTTGTTTCCTATAAAAATCTCATGCAGTTTTTATCAAGATCATTCTTATTCTAATTTTTTGTATTCTACAGATGATAAACTTTGGTTATTATTTATAATTAAACATAATATAAATTATAATTTAAACACTCCTGCTAGGAAAGGAGATTGTCTACCATACTCTCAGTTTTACATTGCCATCTTTAGATGGCATACTCCTATCCTCCACACATCATCTCATCCTAGTGCATTGACAGTCCAGTACATGGCAGGTTAAAGGAGATATTTTTGGATATCAGATCACCTATGCTCCCTAAACCAGGCCTGATGTGAACTGTGGGTGCATAAATCAAGATCCAGTGTAAACAATATCCTTGGAAGTAATCAGAAGATAGAAACTCTTAATTATACTTCTAAAATCTCCCTTCCTAAATTACCAAAGTAAATATCAGTACACTGCTCTTTGTAATTCTTTCCTTATTTTATTTGAAACAGTACAATGTCTAATTACTAACAATGCCTCAAATGTTCTCTATGTCCTTTTCAAAAATAATTACCAGTTACTGTGCTGATTAGTTTCAAAAATAAAATCTCCTCTAATTTTTAACCTAAAATGTCTAAAGACATAAAGAACTTCTCAGTGACAAAAGCCAGAATCACAGCAGGTTCAGTTTTCATTTCACGTGACAGTACTGTAAACTGACACCCATCTAGATAAGTGGATATAGTATTTTGAAGATAAAACTGTTAAATATTAAAAGGCAGGTGCCTGGGCTCCAATTGCCAGGGTCTCGTCAATGAAGCACTGTGCTTTGTGTTGCCCCCTCCTCCCCAAAAAAGACATTGGCATATCTTGACCAGTTGTATCTGGGAATTTGACTTCAAATGATTGAAGATATGATCCAAATATATGTTAAAATGAGGTTATATGGGAAGGCTAAGACATTAATCTAGTGATGAGTGTCCTTAGAAGAAACGTGATAGATAGAGGAAACACAATGTAACAATTTAGAGAGAAGATAAACATAATTGGAGTGATACAATCACAAGATAATAAAGGCAAAGTGTGGCTGGCACTACAGGAAGTTAGGTCAGAGTCATGGTCTGCCCCACAATAAAGTAAACAAATGCCCAAGGCCATTAATTTGCATGTTTCTATTTAAAGTTTATGAAACAACACTTTTCTGTTGTTTTAAACCATCCAGGTGGTAATGTAAAAGTTACAGAAACATTTGAGTTGTGTGGCCCTAATTCTACATTATTAGTATAAGCCATACCATAACAAGACAGGAGGACAGGAGGTGTGTGTGCTTGTGTGTGTGTGTGAGAGAGAGAGAGACAGAGAAATTCTGTTTTGTCTCCTTCCCTATTACTTCCTATATCATGTGATAGTTAGAAGTATAAGTAAAAGTGAGGTGTGACCGTTACATCTTAAAAATATGGTCACCTAAACAAGAACTGTGTGATGACAATTGATATCCCGATATAGAAGGAAGACAACTCAAAAGGTCTTAACCCAGAGATGAAGAGTTGTGGGCAATAAACGACTACTGACAAAGGAAGAATCAGTTATCTCTATGTATGAGTCAACGTTAGGTTATCCAATCCTAAGCGGTCATCCCTAGATACATATACCTATACAAAGGAGCAAAACTAAATAGACTCAAAAGTATATATATATATATACATGTACACACATGTGCACACACATATAACAATAATAATGAAATGAGAAATCGTTAAACTAAGAGACAGTGAGAGTGCACTGGAGGAATTGGAGTAGAAAGAACAGGAAAATGGTGTAAAAATATAATCATGTATGAAATTTTCCAACACTAAAAGAGTGTTGTAAGAGGGCCTGCTTGTTTCTTTCCTGGCTGCTCAGAACCAAAATAATCACATAGAAACTATATTATTTAAATCACTGCTTGGCCCATTAGCTTTACCCTCATGTTGGCTAACTTTTACATATTAATTTAACCCATTTCTATTAATCTGTGTATTGCCACATGGCTGTGGTTCACTGGCTAAAGTTCCCGATTGGTTCCAGCAGGACTACATGGCTTCCCTCTGACTCTGCCTCCCTTTTCCCAGCATTCAGTTTAGTTCCAGACCTCCATGCCTACCTAAGTTCTGTCCTATCAACAGACCCAGGGGGTTTCTTTATTCAACAATGGTATTCACAGCATACAGAGGAGAATCCAACATCAAAAGAATTAAAAAGAAATATACATAAAAACATGGTTTAGACAATTAGTTTCTTCTTGTGGAGGTTTACTCCCACAAAAAGAACTTAGAATAGGAAAATTTAATTTGCAGTTGAGTAACTTAAAACAAATTTCAGGACAATTTTAGAAGACAACATAAAACAGTAAACACTTAAAAATATTATTAAAATAGTGTTTTTTACTCTGTAATAACTAAAAAATATCCCACTCATTAAAAGGGACACTTAATGATTGTTTACTTGAGAAATTATAGTACACATATAGCATATATTATGCTATTAACTTTTATTCACTTATGAATTTCAGTAAAATAATTAACTTTCTACAGTTTAATATTCTTTTTCCAAGAGGCACTGTAGAATGTACTCATTATATGAACAGTCTTTGAAGAGTTTCTAAGGTCTAATTTCTGCCCCATCTCATTCCTCTCAACTCCTACCTTTAGAATTTCATGCTCAGGTCATAACTAGGTGACAGACCAGAGTTACTAAGAGTCTTGGAACTGAGCATGCTATGAATAATGTCTATGTAACCTACCCAGTGTGGTTCATAGGTATATTGTGCCAGTCCTGTTTTCCCAGTTTGTTCACAGAGCATTCATTTAATAATATTTTAGACACTTCCTATAATATAAATGCAATAGTATCCTCCTCCTTGATATTTATTTAAACTTTCTTACTCACAGACAGTATCTTACTTAGTATCTGCTGTGGAAGAAACAATTCCTCCTCCCAAGATGGACACATATAATTCACAAACTTTGAATGTTACCTTAAAAGACAGAGGGAGCCTACAAATGGTGTAGATTGAAAGATGGGACCATTACTCTAGGGTATCGGGATGGGGAAGTAATACAGTGTTATGTGACATTCATTGTAAGAGGAAGAATTGTCTCTAGTAGAGGAAAATGGTGTGGCCAATGAAGGAGATACTGTCATTATGTGTCTGCAACACATGGGATGTGCAAGAGTCTCTAAAAGCTGAAAGAGTCAAGGAAAAACTGAACTTGTGGAGCCTGGAGAAGCTATTGATGTTGTCTTGAATGAGATTCATTTTTTAATTGTACATTCAGAACTACAAAGAGATTATATTTAGGTTGTTTTAGACAACTCAGTTTCTTAGCTTATGTTGGACCTGGGATTCAGACTCAACCACCAGGACTTTATATTTGGATTTGTTCCATTCTGCTTTCTCTTTAGACATTTCCCTAACTCTATGAAAGAAAAAGGATGATCCTGATGGGATTGGCAAAAAAAAAAAAAAAAATGGCGATCATAGAGTTCCACTTCCTAGCTCCCAGATTTTGTATTATGAATAAAACTTATGTCTTTTGATTGTATTGTAACTAAATTATCATTATTATCTTCTTTTCACCAACTGTCAACCATGCTCTCAAGTCGGTCCCAGTGACATAATTGGATTCATGAGTGTGTACATGATTCAAATGGTTTTTGTTGTTGTTGTGTTTTGTTTTTGTTTTCTCTTGCTAAAAAAAAAAAGGCCAACACTTTTACACAGCTCGTTCAACCTTTCAAGATATCCCGAAAGTGGTGAGCAGATTATGTATATAATCTAGCCCTATCTTCCTTTGAGAGCTTACCAGGATCCATTGCCTATGTCCAGTCTAGTCACTGGACACATTAATGTAGTTCCTTCCTTGTGATATCTTCACTGAAGCTGTAATTTATAATTCCCACAGAACCTTCTGCTTTATTTGTTCCTGTTATCTTAACCTTCTCAGCAGAAAAGTTGCTCAGTCTGATCACTGACAAATGCCATCTTTTCAATCACGAAGATAATGCCAAACTCCATCACCACCTACTGTCATGTTGATTACCTATCAAAATTATAAGTATACAGACATGATTATTGATCCACTGTCTAGGCACGGAAGTAGCTAGACCTTCTGTGAGGTAATAGCTATGAATTTACAGTGTCCAAAATAGAAAGGGTTTCTAAGCAAATATTTTTAATAGTAAATACATGAATACATTTTCATTTTTTAAAATTTGCTCACTGTTTTTTAAATGCTCAACTGTGTAGCAAATGTCATACTAATATTATGAACATATTCACCTTAATCATGAAAGGGAGATATTATTCATTTTACAAAGCTGTAGCAGAAAAGTAATTGCCCATGGCAACATGGTTCATGAGGCAATAAAGATTTGAACTTATGTCTGTCTTGTCAGAAAAGCTTAACTTCTCTATATTAAATAAACTTTTCAGCATTAAAAAAGATTAATGCTACCTTTCTAAATCCATTCTAAGTAAAATCCATGCTTCGATGTATGATAAATAATACCGACATAGTAGTTACATTTGCTCTACACTAAAAGAAAATTTTTCAGCCTTTGTGCCTGTAGATAGGTGTTCAGTTTCAATATTTTTGAGTTAATCCATATACTGTCACACATGCAGCACTGTAGCAAGATTCATTATTTTCTACTCATCTCTATTTTAATGGAAGCAGGTTCAATATTCTCTATAAAGGTCATAATACTAGCACAGTATTATCTCTCCAAATTTTTAATAGACAGGTACAATTCAGACAAGATAAAGAGAAATCTATTTCAGAGCTTCTGGAGAAAACACGGAGGAAGTGAAAGGTTTCCTTGTAAGTATATTGCTAAAGTTTCTTTAGACAGGCTTACAACGGCCTTGTGAACTCTGAGCCATTGAGCAGATCTTCTGCTCTACACGTGGTGATTGCTCTGGGAGGTCAGATGTGTGTTCACTTCTTGGTGATGATCGAAACCTTTTTCTCTTAAGAATTTCAAAGAAGTAGCTTCCCTGGCCTTTTGTTTTATTCCTTTTGGAGGCTCTTGCTTTGCTTTCACTTTAGAGAAAATAATTTTCCATGCTTCAGTTTCACCTAGTTGTTTGGAAAGAATGAGTCAAAAAGTATACCTACTTGTGGTTTCTTGTTTCTTGTTTAGCATTGTTTTTCGTTCATGTGATTCTGTTGCCTTGATCCAAAGCTTCTACGCTGTTAGGCACATGAATAAAGAATCAAAGAGGCAACAGAGGGCAGAAAAGAAGTGGAATCTTGGGGAAGCCAAAGGATCCAGGTCAAATAATGTGAAAGTACAAAATCCCAGCAGTTTCATGTCTCCATATATGGTAAAGTTCTGTCAGCAATGAAAGTAGGGGAAACTAGGTACACGGATGAAAATTATTAAACCTGAAAATAAATGCAGACAGGTAAAATAGACCAAAAAGTGATGAATCACAATGAAATAGACAGCTTCCCAAAGAGGGAAACCAAGAGGCTGCTGAGGGTCTTAGAATTTGATACACAATGCATTTGACATATTGATTGTGATCATAAGAAGACCCAAAGATAATGGATTAGTTCAAAGACACTGATTCATGACAATTATATAGTATTATTTTAAATTTCCAAAATTGTCTTCATGAATTGTTCTCCATAGCTGAGATTTTCTTCATAATTCTGATAAAAATGTTAATAACAGCCAGTACATATAAGTTTATATTGAGAGAAATTGGAATGTGAAAATAATAAATACCCGTATGAAGGACTTTCATAAAACATTATTATTTCTCATTAATAAAAAGCACTGATACATGATCAAACCATAGGCACCATATGTTAAGCAACACAATACTTTGAAAGTAGAAACAAGATTCATGTAGATTTGGGGACTTGAAATTGAAGAGTCAACACAGAGGTAAGCTCCCTAATTAACACTCCTAACCCTAACTTTGCTTCTCATGTGTCTCAAATATTGACACTCAGAAAAATGAAACTCAAGTATACCAATTTGTGAAGACCAAAAATACTACCATAAAGTCAGTTCTTTCTACACTTAAGCCCAGAAAACTAAGTCACCTAACATGACAGACACTATTTAGATAATAAGGACTGTTATGGCTAAGCTCTACAAAAACAAACAAACAAACAAACCACAGGCCCAACTTGACCCAGACCAGCAAAGCAGTGGAGAGTGGTGGGAACTCCATCCTCACAGAGTCATAATTAATTACGTGTCAACATCCTAGTAAAGAGTATCAGGGAAGTTGGGAGACTAGGTATGTGCTTCACTGACAGATCACTGTGAAATGCACCAATCTGGATTCCCAACAATACAAGTTTTTATTCTTTTCTTTAGGGAAAGGGAAAAAAAGAAAAAATAGGAAGAAAAAGATCTGAATATGATGATGGCACTCATGTAATCTCAGCACTGAGGAGGCTGAGACAAGAAGATCACAAATTCTAAGGCAGCCTACAATATACACTGGGAAACTGCCCAAGTTTTATTTTTACGATTTGTTCTACAAACTTTCTTACTAAAAAGATAAAAGTCCAATTTATAAACTCAGAGGAAAATTTCTAATTAATTAATAAATATTAGATACATAGATAATGATAGATAATCGATAGCTAGATGATAGCTCCTTAGAAAGATGGATAGACAGACAGTAGTAGATAGATAATGATGATAGATAGATGCAAAAATAGATGATAGATTTTATATAGATCATAGATATAGATGTAAAGCTATAGATATAGATAGTCCAACTATATATATATATACATCATATACACACACATGCACATACACACACAAACCTGGTAAGTAAGTGTTATTGCCGATTTTATGGAAATTTGAATTAGACTACAATGAACTATCACAAAATATATTAGAATGGAAAAGAATTATAAAAGTAGACTATTGAATGTCCTGCTGTTGAGAATATAAAATGAAACAACTCTCGATAAGCTTTTTGACAGTTTAAAAAAGAAAATCCTACTGAAAATGACCCTACCATATAACCAAAATGACCTGAATAGGATAAAAAGAATATTTTCCCTTAAAAATAAAGTCAAAAATTACACCCACACAAACACGTCTGCAAAACGTTTATAGGAGCAATATTTATAATATTTCAGTGATGGTTAGCGTTGTCAGCCTGACAAGAGTCTAGAATCTTCTAGGTTAAAAACCTCCATGCACACCTGTGAAATGCATTTGCATTAAGCCTCTGAAAATGAATCTGGGAGATCTTCTTGTTTGGTTTCATTAACATGAGAAAACTGACTCACTGTGAGTAGCACCATTCTCTGGCTGGGATCCTTTACCGTGCAAATGGAGAAAGGATGCTGAGCAGCAAGGGCATTCATTTGTCTTTGCCTCTTGACTATAGACTTAATGTGATGTGATTTACCCATATAGCAATGAACTGAGAGCCAGAACAAACTCTTCTATTATTTTGTTTCCTCCAAGTATTTTATAAAAACAGCTAAGATAACCACAAACTAGAAAAAAGACACATATCCTTCCTGTGAACAGTTAAGAGTGGTTCTAAGTTATTTCAAATTAAAATTATCAATTAAATATTGATGTTTTCAACATAATTAGAAGGCATAAATCAGATGATTGAATTTTAGAAATTTGCTCCATTATGTACTGCAAACAATTTAAACATTTATTCCATAACAATCTTACCGGCAATAAAGAAAACAATGTTAGATCGCCAATAATCCAAATGAATCTTTGGAGAGCTTAGAAAAATATTTTTCTGAAACATCACACAGAATATGTTTATTATATTTATACAACATTTACATGACCAAATTATAGTGAATAAATTAATAATTCTAAGAAAAATAGTGTTGGAGATACATGAAAATGTAAAGCTAATATAGCAGTAATATAGACTGTTGGAAAAACATCTTTCTATATTTTCTTTATCAAGACTATTCCATTTCTATTGTGTTGTTTTCACAAGAAAAATTATGTAAATTATGTAAATTAGTTGAATATAGTGTTGATTTCTTCATATTAATTATGCACATATGTGCAATTATTTAAGAATAAAAAGTTTAATTAAAATAGTATATTACTTAGCCAATAATACAACTGTAGATTTCAAAGTTCTATAGTCTGAATGTACAGGAGGCTTATATATCAAAAGAAGTTATAATTATTTAGGTAATAAAATGTGGCAACAAAATGGGGAATGGATGAAACAAACAGAAAAAATACCAAGATAAATTATTTCAAATCTTATTGATTAAATATGAATGATTTTCATCATAATTTGAAGGCAGAAATTACAACTTATACACTTCAAATCAAAGAAACATAAAGTTAAAAGAGATATAGACTTATATAAACTATTTCTTTGAAATTTTACCATCGACAGTAAATAAAACAATATAACAAAGAACATAAGCAAACCTATACAAGTATAGAGAAATGATTTTTCAAATATGCAAGGAAAGTTTATTGAAGGGTGGGTAAATTTTAAAGAAATAATATGGAACCATTAAATCTATATATGTGAGCTTGCAAAAGTTAAATTCTTGTGTGGTTTAATTAATATTGAATTGACCAGATATTGTGTTACACATTATTTATTTTGTCTCTGTGAGAGTGTTTTAAGATGGGTTTAGTATTTGAACTAGTAGACTGAGAGAAACAGTTTGTTCTCCTTACAAGGGAAGGTAAATATCTGTTCTTTTAAAGCCCTGAATAGAGAAACAAAATAGAGGAAAGAAACTTCTCTGTATTGAAATGCTTCACTAGAGCACAGGTCTTATCCTGCTATTGGGATGAGATTTAGACCACAGTGCTGCGTATTCTCTGGACTTAGACTTGAACAAGTCAGATCTGACATTTTTCTTCTTGTATCCCAGGTCTTTGTACCCAGGGTAGAATACACCATGGACAGGTGTACTGTTTTATTGGGCTTCAGATGTATATGTATGTATGTATGTATGTGTATATATATGTGTGTGTATACATATATGTGTGTACATATATACATACACACATACATATATATGTATGTGTATTAAATACTAAGTAAATAATAAGTAGATATGCAAGGTGTTGCATGAATACTAAATAAATAAACCAATATAAATGGGAAAACTACTTTGGATGACAAATTTGAGAGTTGCTCAATGGCTACCATAGTATTTGGTTCTTTTTTAAATCTAAATATTTATACAAGAAGCACAAAATTTTTGTCTGTAACTTGAATACAGATGTTCATAATAATGTAAGGATTTGTAGTCAGAAATGGAAATTTTTCTTAATGTCTGTCAGTAGATGAATGGATTAGAAAAATATAATGTATAACATAGGGAAATACATTAGGGATAAAAATGAGTGAACTATCAATAAAATAGCCTGAACTACTCTGAATGTAATTACAGAGTGAGATAAATGTAACAAAAAGAAAGGGATACTATTCAACTCCATTTATAGAAAATTTTTGAACTACAATATCCATAATAACAGAAGTAACCTGGGGATATCTGAAGGAGATGAGCAGCTTTGAGCAATTTCATAGGTGAAATGAATTTTTACACATGATCAATACATTTATTTATACATGGTAGAAGTAGTTCATAATTGTGCATACATATCACAACAAGTTGTAAACTTTAGACTTAATAATATCTGTGATGATCATCCTTTTCATTGTTAAGACGCCCTAGAAAATCATATTAAAGAAGAAATATTCATTTTTACCTCACAGTATCAGAAATCTTAATTTATGAACCCTTGCATCCAATGGTCTGCGGCAATCGTGAGTCAGAAGATCACAGGGAGAGGAGCATGTGTTAAACCAAAGCTGCTCACCTCTTTGCAGCCAGGAAGCAGAAAGAGAGGGGGAGAGAAGGGTCAAGTAAAAGTTATACCTTTCAAGGGTACACTCCCAGTGAACATCTTCCTTCTTTAACTAAGCCCCCTTTGCTAATAGCTCGCCATTCAGTATTAAGACATTAATAGGAACTTGTTTGGATGTTCGCATAGGGAGCACAGCTCCTCGTAAGTCTCTGACCAAAGACCAATCCCTCTCTGTTTGGGGAACATCATCTCCTTCAGCCCAGTGCACAGCTTCAGGTGAGAATAAGCCACTTCATCTTGCCTTTGAGGAGATTTTAGGTCACATGTTCTCTCCTAGAATAGTAGAACTAGACCATTGGATGCAATTAGGGTACTGGTGAAAATATTTTATCTAACTACCATTATCGCGTTCAGTGGTAGATCTAAAAATAAGTTTATAATCCAATTGGCAATTGTCTTAGTCATTTTTCTACTGCTATGAAGAGAGACCCTGGCTACTCTCCTACAGGAGAAAGCATTTAATTGGGACTTGTTTTTTATTTCAATGTCATCATACAGGGGACATCATGGCATGCAGGTAGGCATGATGCAGGAGAATAGCTAAGAATTCTTCCTATGAATCCACAGGCAGAGAGAAGAAAAAGACACTGGGTTTGGCATGGGCTTTTTGAAATCTCAAAGCTCACCCCCAGTGACACACTTCTTTCAACATGTTCACACCTCCTAATCCTTTCAAATAGTTTTACTCCATGGAGACCAAGTATTCAGATCTATGCACCTATAGAGGCCATTCTCTATAGAGGCTATTCTTTTTTAATAATAAAATAGAAAGCCGGGCGGTGGTGGCACACACCTTTAATCCCAGCACATGGGAGGCAGAGCTTACATTCTCAAGCATATACTTTTTAATAAAAAAAATGCTATTCAGCTTTTGTATGAAAGATGGTAAGTTTTAACACATCATTTGACTTATTTCCTGTTGATTTTGGTGTGTCTTGCAGCTGCTGAAGGGATGGTATGCAATCACCTGTGTTCTAGTGATGGCTGTTGGGGACCTGGGCCGGACCAGTGCCTATCATGTCGGCGCTTCAGCAGGGGAAAAATCTGCATAGAGTCTTGTAACCTCTATGATGGGTAAGAGACGACAAATCCACTTTAAACACATGAGCTATGAGCTACTGACTAAAGCAAAATCTGAGCCTTAGAAAAATGGTAAGAAATTACGAGTCTATCAAAACTTTTCAAGAGCACCTGTGATGCAAGAGAAGAGATAAGAAGTTGTTTCAAGGAAAAGTATTTTTTTGCTTGAAATAATAAGTCTGATATTGATCAACCTTAACATTTTAAAAATGTTTACCAGGATAGATAAATATTAATAAATTTTACCCACTTACACAATAGTAAAACTGTTTAATTTTAAACTTGCATTATGAGTAGATCTCTAAAGCTTCCTTCCCCTGCACTAGTGGTTCTCAACCTTCATAAAGCTACAGCCCCTTAATAATCTTCATGTCGTGGTATGCAACATGCAACCCCAACCATCAAATTGCTATCATTGCTTCTTCATGACTGTAATTTTGCTAGTTATGAAACGTAATGTAAATATTTTTAGAGATTGAAGTTTGTCAAAGGGATTGTGAACCACAGACTGAGGACCCCTGCCCTACACTGTTCAGCCTGCTGCAGTTTCCCCCCTTACACCTTTCCTTCGCTTTTCACCTAGAGTGACCACAGAGCTCCTAATGTTTCTCCACCCAGGTTGTATGGCTTATTTCCACCAGAGGAACAGCCCATGTCTCTGTGTCTTTAACAACCGGTGAGGAGTGTAGAAAAACTACAGTGATGATTGAACTTGAAGAAGTTTGAAATGTGCTCTGCCACTGCCTAAAAAGAAGTGTTTCAACTAGTGATTTTAATTCCCTGGGGTACTGCAACCATCATGTTGCAGGAAAACCTAGAGTCCATCCTCTACTGCGGCATGTCATACCCCAGAAAAGCACTTTATCATAGCACAACTTTATGCATCATAGTTGCCCTTCATTTGTGTGGCAATATACTTCTCAGGGCTGTTCCTAAGTCAGTTTTTCTCATATATCTCAATGAAAGTACTTTTGGAAATTATGGAAACTATATCTTAAAAACTGATTAAACCTGTCAAATAAATACACATTTGTAAAAATGAGAAGTCCATTTATAAGTATATATTTATAAATACAAAATTTTTCTATTTATATACCAAGAAAGCACAGAAAGAAAACTTTTTGATGGAAAAATGAGGTTGAACAATTCAATCTAATTTGCATTCAAATACAAGTGGCAAAGCAACAACAAAGAACAATCAAAATGGAAGAGACAATAATTATAATGGAACCTTGAAACCCTGAAGCTTTTCCTAAATGGCATTCATTCTTAGTCCTTAAGATCAACACATAAACACGAGAGTGCAAGTCAGAGGTCTTTGATGGCAATTGAATATTTAAAAATCATACCTGAGTAAAACACTTTTTTCCTTTTGTAGAGCATAGTTAGTAAAATAAATATCAAGTGTTAAATTCTCAAATACTAGTGTTAGTATAAGATTTAGATTTTGGGGCCTCGGTTTTGTAGCATTAATTCCGAGCTGAAGGCTGACTATGCTAGCACATTAGCATCATAGACTGTAATCTGTTAAGACACATCCAAGGGAGGGGTGCTCTGCAAAAAAACCACAGTTAAGTCACCAGGGGATGTAGAATAAGAAGAGCAATGCTGGATACAACAATGATCAAAGACTCAGTAACTCTCCAAGACTTCAAGGAGGATCTTTGATGAAAGCAAGAAGCAGTCAGGAGCCCTGTAAATGAAATTAGGGAGGAAAGGTGAAGTCTCTCCATTGCTCTTATGACACTGTGTTTACTCTTCAGCTGTGAAAATGTGGAGAGGAGCACATTGGGTAGCAGGAAGGGGACAAACACAGACTACATTTTAGTAGCATAAACTTATGTTGTTCATTTGTCAACATAACCCTTTAATGGCCAAAGACTGTATTATCCCAAACTTGTAATTATATGAAACTCAGACTCTCATAAAATTTCATTGTACATTATTTGTAACTTTTTGTAGACTTAAGTATTCTATTTGGGTCATTTTCAACTCTTATTCTGAAGACCTCCTCAGTTAAGTACTTTCTATCTCTCATGTTAATGAAGCACAAAGAGAAGGTTTGTTTTATAACTAAGATTTCAAACAAGAAATTTCATAAAATGTTTAGTCTAAAACAAATTAATATCTTACTGTGAAAGTACTAAATTCATGTGACTGAATGTGTAGGTCCTATACAGATATTAACCTACCAATACTCTACATTTTGAAACCATACATAAATCCTCTTCTTTTGAAGAAAGCATAATGGCATATGTGTATGAAAATTCCTTAGGAAACCCAATAAATTGTATCCTAATTTTAGAAATTAATAAAACAGAAATCTAGCTTTTGAATTAATTTAACCAACAGAATATATAACTTACCCTTTGGAAATCTGTTGCTTATTAATACTTTATATCTTCAAATAAAAAGAGAAGTGATGACTTTAGGGAAGAAAATATTTTAGAATTTATCACCTAATTAATTTATAATTACATTATTCATATTAATATTGGTTTCAAAAGATAGCTCAGGATACAAAGGCAAAAATTGTGAATAAATTATATGTATAAATTTAGTTAATGCCCGACATTGTTAATGACTCCTTAGTGACACTAAATTATCTTACTCAATATTTCAATTTATATTTTAGTGTAAACAATGTAATTTTAGCATAGTATAGATGACTTGATTCCAAAGTAAAATATTTATATTAGACTTTGTATGAAATAATTATGTATTTAAAATGTACAATATATAAATAGACATAAAATATACTGATATGAAAATAGAGAGTCCCAATCATGGTAGATTACAATAATAAAGTTTTATACTATAGACATTAAAATAAAATATTTAATTTATTCCATATAGAATTACTTCAAAAAGTATTTAGACTAAAAGGAATGCTGTGATATTAGATCAATAATCTAAGAAAATAAAATCTAGTATAAAAGATATTTTTTTTCTAAATCTCCAAGGCAGACGTTTTAAAAAGAGATAAGATATCAAAGTCTGTTTTGAAGTTTGACCAAAAGTAAGTTTAATAGTCTTTAAGTTTGAAGGACAAGGTTGAAGAACATTTGTATAGCTCAGCAATTAGAACACTGCAGTAGTTTAAAAACTAAAACTTCAATCAAGGGTAATTTTTCATGTGGAAACAAGCAGAATAGTCTATGTCAAAGAAGTGAAAGTTAATCTGCTGTGTCATCAAAAGAGAATTATTTTCTATTTTTGGAAAGAGCTAGAATCTCTCCGGCAGAAGAGTGCTTTCCAGAATGAGACTATTGGTGAACCCAGTTGAGACCAAATAGAACCATATGGCTGCTGTATATTTTTTTTCTTTTCATAGAAAGCTTCCTCCTTAATGCACAGGAAAATGCATCTGTGGCTCCCAGCACAGTAGAGAGACAAACTCAAGGATTTACACTGCCAATAGGACTCTAAGCAGATGTTACCTTATTTGTTAAGTTGACAGCTTGTTTGCTTACAGCTCCTCATGCCGTTGATATTTTCACAGGGAATTCCGAGAGTTTGAAAATGGTTCCATCTGTGTTGAGTGTGACTCCCAGTGTGAGAAGATGGAAGACGGACTACTCACGTGTCATGGACCGGTAAGCCTGAAAATGTTAGTGGGTGTGATGGGTTATTTGATATCATGTATGTACATGTGTTGTCATTGCTTAGGATCAATCTATCCTTTAAATTGGTACTTATAGGAAACTGAGGAGAAGCATGTTTAATATTTGAATCTAGAAGAATACAGTTTAGTAGGAAAGATAAAATATTAGGAAATTTAATATCATATAAATATTTCTTCCCAAAACATTGTATTTGAGCAGAAGAATAAGGATATAGAGTTGTTTTGGGACATGACACACTGTTGAAAGAAAGATATACAAGTGATCCTCTTAAATGATAATAATTAAATTAATGAAAATCTGTAAAAGTGAAAAGTTCATGTTGCTTTAGTGAAATTTTCAGTGTCTCTGATGATGGCAGAATGGAGCATACTAGAAGGAGGAGAGCTCCCTAAACTAATACCTCAAGGAATAGAGTCAGTGCTGTATTAGAGAGAAGAATCCAAGGAGTAGATGTCCACCATGAAAACCTTAAGAACTGAGAAGCCATATCCACAATTCAAAGTTCTATTAGGAAGAATGTTTTTCTAAATCTCAGCAAACTCCTCCTCCCACTAGTTTTCAAGCACTTGACTTTCTCTGAACAATAAGATCAGTCTGTGCTTGTCATTAAAAAGTGATGCATTTATCCTTCTTCAGACAAATATTTGATTCTTCCATTACTGAGTCATCTCTTAGTAATTAGCTTGGGAATCAACATTTGGGTATAAGCAAGAAATAAGTCTAGTTTCAGAAAAATGTATTTAAACTCTAAAGAGCATACATTTTTCTATGAATGTACTTACTCAGCATTTAACTAACTTAGAAATATATATATATATATAATTGAGTCCTCAGTGAGCCACTCTGAAACCTTCTCAAAAAGAAGTGAAACATGCAGTCTTTCCAAGGACTGTCACAAGTTCAATAGCGTATGAAAAGGCAGGCCTTCAAGAAACATAAACTCAGTTATGTGTCATGAAGCATGAGTGTAAGGACAAATTACTGTTCCTTGGGCTCTAAGAAAGTATGTCCAAGGGCATCTGTAGTTACTTTTTCTCCACTATGAAGAGTCATGAACACACAGTTGACCTGCTACATGAGACATACCAAGTCCATAAAAATTGGTCCATCAAAGGAAAGGAAGTTTGCCTAGTCTGTTGGTGAAGCAAGCTGAGGTGTCTACCTGGGTTCCTTTAGGCTTGCATATTTAGGTAACTATTTGGCAGTAGCTGTTGGAGGCCATGAGAGTTACAGCAGGTGGTGACTAGTGTTCAGATACCAACCCACCAGAGGAGGGATTCTCTGATGGAGGTTAATCCTGTCCAGACAAGAACTGAAGGACTATTGACTCTGAAAAACTCATATTTGCTGAAGCAGCTTGGTGTCTCCCCAATACCTGCATTGTAGAGTGTAATCTCATGAGGTGTGTATAAGTAATCTCATGATTACAACTCAGTCTTATAGGCACATATATCTATGGATGGTCAGGAAGATGACTTTTCATTTATCTGTATAATTTTGATATATAGAAAATATACTAGAATATGATTCATAAATAAATCCATTGTTCTACAAGGACTGTAGATACTTAAAAGCCTGCTCTGTTCCTTTTGCTAAAACAAACTGCACACAATTAACTGTCTTTTACCTCAGAGAAAGTTCAAACTGGACTAAAGGCTTTTTGTAAATAGATCATAATTTTAAAACTTTACAGTTATACACAAGGTCAGAGTCACAGGTATCTAACCAAGGTTCTTGACAAAGCAATCTAAGAGTAGCATGCCAATTCTTCACTTACAAAGTCTGCTGACACCAGACCTATGTCTCAAAGTTTGTCACTGGGCACACGCCATCTGGTAATGGTCTTATTCCTATAACCTTGGAATCTTGTGTTGCCGTGGTAAATGTCTCAGCTCCTTATTGCTTACCTTAGGAATATGATTTTGACTGATGAGAGGTAGCTCTTGTAATTTTTGTTATGCTCCAAAACTCCTGTAAGAAGAGAGTGTTCAGGCTAGAGAAGAAGCAGCTAGGAGAATATAGAAGGAGGGTAAGAAAATTAGAGTAGAAGCAAAAGAATAGAGACTTGTTTGAAACAGCACAGTGATGGCAATTGTTTTGCCCTCAGATACCCTAAGAAAAAACTTCCTTTCTCTTCCTGTAGTGTCCTATAGTGTCCAATCTAAACCATGAAGAGGACCTAGGGGCTGTACCCCAACAGCCCTCATTAAGTACTGAATGAAAACAAGGTTTCTTCAGGAGTTTAAAAGCTTAAAATGAATGCATAAAATAACCAATATTGTGCCTTTTACTGCTAAGCCTGGTAGCGTGAGATGCTCTGGATATAGGCAATGGGTATTAAACATAGGCATGGTGAAATACCACTGAAAAAGCGACTCCCAAGTTTGCCCATGTGCAAATTGTTTAGCTTGTCAATTGTTGCAGGTGCTCCTGCTCCACTGTTTCCTTTGTGTTTCCTGCTCCTCTCTGTGACTTAATATTTTCTTGACATGTATCATTTCCTCTTCCTCTCCATTATTACTCTTATTCTGAGCAAATCGCAGAGAAGCGTTCTTACTTTGTTCAGCACGTGCCATTGTTTAGATTCCTGCTTTGCATCAAGCTTCATTGTTGTTTTTTACATATTAACACTCATTCAAAATATTTTTTGAAAAAATCATCAGAGATGAATTTCGTATCAGTCTTTTCTCAAATATCTTGCATTCTACACCTTAAAGCTCATGTATCTTAATATTTCAAACTTTCTTAAAATTTTTATATTTAAAGGTAACCAAATGTAATTAATAATTCATATTTTCAGTATAATTAATCCTGTTGGTAGAAAAATAATATGCTTAAATGAAGTCTAAGTGTATTACTCAATACAACATATTTTGTTAGAATAATTTCATAGGAGATATCTATTTTGAAATATTTGATGTTTCCAGACTAGAGAGATGGCGCAGTGGCTAACAGCATTGGTTGCTATTCCATAGGATCCAGGTTTGATTCTCAGTATGCAGATGGCACTCACAACTCTCTGTAACTCCATTTCCAGGGGCCTGGATACTCTTATACATACTACATGCAGGCAAAACACCAATGCACATAAAAGGAAAAAAATGTTTCATGCAAAAGATATCAGCATACATCCTTCATTCCTTTAATGTGATTACACTAGTTTTCAAATGTCAAAAATTTCAATGATCATGTTATTTACTGTTCAAAAACGATAATTATGAAGCTCACTGTAATTTACAGCTGGCACTTAATAGACATCATGCATGTTTTGAGAAATTTGTGCTATGTCTTTCCCCATATATGTTCTCTTCTTGTCTTCTAGGTATTTTCTCCATTTTACCGAAGAAGATATACTCTTCAAATTGCTAATTAATTTCTCACTATCATGTGCAGAATTACAATCCCACTCTTCATGATTAGGGCTTAGAGCACTCAACCATCTCTCCCTGTGCTCCTTCTGCTCTTTTGCCTTCTGCTACATGAACTAATATTAGCAGATAACCTTGTTATTAATTTCTCTCAATGTGTATACTTTTATAGTTTCTTACTTATATATTCTTCAAAGAAATAGAGACAATTTATTTTTAAAAGATACAAATATTTTATAAAAATTACATTGTTTGATGACACACCCTGAACTTATATGAGACTCAGAGTCCTAATTCCAACCAACTAACACTTTGAATTTTCTTCAAAATTGATATGACAAGTAGGTATAATAAACATTTTTGTTTCATCACGGCAGTGCTTATGGGACTAGATGCAACATGAAAATAGAGACTTGACATGTCTAGAGAACAAAGAAGGCAGTTAATCAAAACACTTAAAAGTTACAGGGGCAAGGGCAAGGAAGATAAAGAATGAAGTGTGAAATGGGGAGACATAGGGAGAGTGGAGAGAGAGAGAGAGAGAGAGAGAGAGAGAGAGAGAGTTAAATGATTATTTTGTCAAAGTTTCCAATATAGTAAAAATTTATAACTTCTAAAGTTCACCAATACTGTTAAATCTGAGGAACACCATGGCTTTCCTCACTTAAAATATGAATAAACTTAACCATAATTATATAGTTATTTCAAAAGCCAGTGAGACGTGAAGCTTCAACTCCATTGTAGAAGTTATGAAACTAAGTTTTTCATTCCAGTCATTCCGGTTTTTCTTCCAGACAGCAATGTCTTCAGTGTTGTACAAGGAAACTATAGAGAGGTAAATAGGTAAAGGGAATCCAGCAGTTACAGGAGGTCAAACAGATTCTTAAGAGGCAGGAATAGAAGAATAGGTATTGGATGTGGAGAACATGCTTTCAAACCATGTTTAAAAATGGAAAGTAGCAATTAGGATGGTTCATCAAAGCTGTGCTTATATGTCAATTCCATTCTTTCTTTGCTCTCAGAAAAGCATATTAAATACTTTTTATGCAGGGTACTCTGAAAATCTTGGAAATATTCAAAGGGAGCCATCTCCCTGTTATGACCCATAAGCCCTGAATTTATGGCATCTCCATTTCTACATGAAACATTTGATAGTGGCAACACAGAGACAGGAGGCTGGAGAGTTCAGCCCTCACCCCTTACATATGGCTTCTACTTCCGTTTCATTATTCAGAGTAAGCTTTATCTCACGTGCAGTGAATGGCGGTCTTCCCACAGGGATGAAAGAACATTTTTGTATGGTGGTAAATAGTAGCTTTGTTTTCAGGAGAAACTACCTGGGAAAAATAACTGCTACTCAGAAAAGTAACATAATGCATACATTAGGATTTAGTCTGTCACTTTGCTGCCTGTCTAGATTATCAGGTCCAGAGGCAGTTTAGAACCAGGGAAAAGGAGATGCATCCTTCATCTCCACAACTTTGTCACTCACTTCACATAGACTCTTAAAAGCCTTGGGGATAACACAACATGGGAGAGTGAGCCTTAGATGCTTGTCTTTCAATATGAAAGTGAAAGAAGAGCCTATGCACTTCAAGTTCTTAGAGATTTGTTAGAATGCCTTTGAGCTATGTCAGCTGGGGTAGTTTTTTGTTTCATGGTGAATCAGATAGGCACAAACTAGCTGGTTGTATTAGACTATACTTAACTATCAATTAATTTTAATTCATCACATTTTTATCTGTTAAGATCTTTGCCTGGGTATTATTTTCCACTACAAGAATTTAATAGAAAAATATGCCTAATTCAGACTCTGCTTATTTATATATGACAAGCTTTATTTTGTGTTCTGCAATAAGCGTGTCTCTTGCCTTGTAGAATAAGTCATGGCACTGAACATACTTGTACAGCAAATGATTCTGTATAATAGGTAGTATTACGTGCCTAAGTACCCATGAGCAGGTGTTAAAATTGGAAGCATGTGAAGTATTCTTCTTTGGGAGGAAATGAAAAGTTACCATTAGCAATTCTTAAGTTAGAACAGGGATTAGGTTTCCTATGCTAATTTAATTTTTTTTCTTTTCTTTTAGCTCTTTGCTTCACCTCAAAACAATGGAATAGATAGCTACTTGATCTAAGCTCACTGCTTTCTTTATGATTACTTTTTCTTCTTGACTTCACAATTTTTCATTAGATACTTTAATCTTTATTTTTGGTTTTGCATTGCTTAATATTACTGACTTATAATATCTAGCTGATTTTGAGGTTGCCGTATGTATATAGTTTAGTAAACCCCCACAAATAAACATAACTACACAGTCATCCCTTATTAAGTTCAACATAATGTGCTCCTAACATGGCTTCAAGCTCACAATATTATCAAATATGAACTTGGTTTAATTGTGTCCCTGAATACTCAGTATATCCTACTTATCTAAGCTATCTTCAGATGAGCTGTAATAATTGTTCAGGCTTACAGACATAGGCAGATAAAAGGAAGGATAAGACTGGAGGTAAACAAATTCCAAACAAGTCATCAAAGTAATTTTATTGTCATAGACCCCTAAGCAAACACAGTTCCTAGAATGAAGGGATGATAGTATCAAGTAGAACATAATCAAAATAACAGAATATGCAAAGATTTGGGCCCTTCTAAAGAAAAATCTTGAGACTGAGCATAATGATACATTGCTATAATTCAGTAATCTGGATGCTGATAAGTGAGAATTATAGGTTTGAGAACACTGGGTTTCACTAGAAGACACTGTCTTAAAAATAAAAGTAAATATTACAAATGAATACATACTACTTTTGTTAATGTTTTCATATTAGTGTTGCTTATTAATTTTCTATTTATTAAAATCATTATGTATATTATAAAAGAAAATATGCAAAGTAAGTTCACTATATTTTAATTAATAATGTTCATGATACCTACATCATTGGATAAGATTCTCCAGGCATTTTTTTTAATTTTAAAATAGTTATTACATAATTTCTAATATTTTATTTTTTGAATAAGTATTATACAGCTCTAAAGATTGTCCTATGGTTTGCAAAAATTCACATAAATGTGTATCACTCCCTTTTGCATCAGCATAACATGATTTGAGACAAATAATAACCAAGGAATTTATTTATTTATTTATTATTTATCCATGTACATTGGTGTTTGCCTGCATGTATGTCTGTGTGAGGGTGTTGGACTCCTGGAATTGGAGTTACACACAGTTGTGAGCTGTTGAGTAGGTGCTGGGAACTGAATACCAGTTCTCTGCAAGATCAGCCATTGCTCCTAAGCACCGAGCCATTTATATGTCTAGGATGCATAATATCTGATAATTCAATCAAACTAAATTTTAAATTTTATCTCAAATAGTCACTAGGAAAGTTTGCCTCCTATGAAAAGCAATGTGCTCTAATTTCCATTATGCATTATTTCTCATTATTTTGTGGATTTATATTTTCTCAATAATGGTGATAAAACATACAATGGAAAATTTATTGTATACATATACTGTTACTTTATAATACTATTAAGAATGAACCACAAGATGAAAATGTTGATACCCTTTGAAAAAGCCATTGGGAAACATTAGTTCAAATTAAGTTACAGAGATATTACATGTAGAATAGGAGAACTGGTTTCAAAAGCAGGATGTTCCCTGAAGAAATTTGATAGTATGATGATAGATGATGACTCATATACGGCATAGAAAAGAAGAACTTTAAGCTCTCTTAGTGCTATTTAAACTTCAGTGGCCACATCCATGTTAGTATGGATGGACATACTCTAATAGGAAGATTTATTTAATTGTCACTCAAGAAAATCTATGAAACTAAACTACATAAATGCCTTTCAGAAGAATTTGAACCCATTTTTATTTCTCCACATTTGTTTTTCTTTCCATATTTCAGGGGCCAGACAACTGCACAAAGTGTTCTCATTTTAAGGATGGTCCAAACTGTGTGGAGAAATGTCCCGATGGCCTACAAGGAGCTAACAGTTTCATTTTCAAGTATGCAGATCAGGATCGGGAGTGCCACCCATGCCATCCAAACTGCACCCAAGGGTAAGCATCCTTTCTGGACAAGGGTGAAACCATGAACGTGTTTTCAGTTAAAAGGATGAACATATTTATAAGTATCTGTGATAATGTCTACTTGCATTACAATAGCCTCAGGAAATGCTATTCATCTTTATAATTTACATGTTGATTTTAAATGGTGTTCTTTCTATGTGAACCTCTGAAATGTCTCCACTGATCATTTACCTATAGCCACCTTAGGAACTCTTTCATGAAGCCACTATGATTTGGATGCAGTCTTGAAATTGTCTAATCTTTACAGTAGATTCAGTGTACTAGAAAAGACAATGCCGTACATGAATGAGAGATTTTTTGTATGTGATTCTAATTCTTTATTGTCAAAACTTAAAATGAGTATATATCTTTAAAAATGACTACCTTGGATTCATTCTTCAATGAAATCTGATACTATGCAATCATGGCAGAGAAGAAAACAAGAATAACATGCTCATATGTGTACGCACAACATACCTAATATAGTTGTGTGAGCCATTTTATTGTAGTTTTCTTATAATGTAGAGTTCTTTGTCATGAAAAATTAAGAAAGATAAATACATATTTTTCATTCAAGAGAATGTGTTGTGCAGCATAAGCTATGATATTAAAAGTGGATAAACACAAATTAGGGGGATTGTTTTTGTTTGATGTTATGACCATTGATGGAGAAAATGCATACAAAACAGACATTGTATACAAAAGGAAATAATGCCAACTCTAACAAATTTTAATCTATTTCTTTAAAAAAATATCGTATCTCACTAATAATTTCCTAGAAAAGTTAAATATTATTAAAATTAAGAGTAGTTTAACTCACTCCATCCTCTCACCATAAAAACCTCACTTTCTTTGTGAATGTTTACCCTCAGTGTAGGCAGAGAAACACACAGATGTACACACTTGTTGAGAGTTATCTTGGGTGCTTTATATCTGGCAGAAAGTGGAGGTTCTTTAAAGAGATTGTCCTGCCAGATTGAGCCCTAGCTGTTAGAAAATATTGAAAAAGTGAAGTGAGCAACATTATTTTCTGCCAAGAAAACAGCAATTTTTGGATGCTGCTATAATTTCCTACAGGTCGGGAAATCAGCTAAGTCACTCCGTGTAGTAGCAGCTCCTCAAAAGGTACAGCAATATTCTGCCCCACGAACGCAAATGCAGCGTAGAAGAGCTGCCTGCCAACTCCTCAGTCTCTACATAAGCACACAGATTGAGGACAGAGACAGTTACCTACACACTTTGCTTCAAGGAAAACAGAAGTAATAAACAGTTCCCCTTGTGAGTTTTTGGTATACTTGAGTTGAAACTATTTTATGAAAAAATAAAACCTAGTGCTACTGGAGCAGAAGAGTCAGCAAGAGAAAGAGAAAACTTTGCCTGCAAAAATCATCCACAAGAGGGTTTTATTGTTTTGCAACTAAAATTAAACCAGTAAATTATTCAATATAATGTCGATGTCAACAGCTGTTGCCATTCAAAATGAGACCTTTTGCTGTTTTTGCAAATCTAATTACAATGAAGCCATTAGGGAAATGAAAGTGAGACAAGAGCCTAGTCTGGATGTGTGGCTGGAGTGTCTTCCTCGTCGGCCTTTTAAATCAAAATTGTATAATAACGGAAAGTATATATAGTAGAGGGAGGTATAAGTTGAGGCCAATGAAAAGGGTTCAAATTATCATAGCAATGAAGCTTGGATCTCATACAAAAGGGATGCTGAGATTTAATGGGAACCTCTAAATAAATAGAAAAATGCCCTCAACGGCTCGTGGCTGCAGAATAATGGTGAAACAGAGGATGCTGTATTTCATAGCCTCTTCCAGGGTAATATGTCTCCAATGAGGACTTTGTCCTGATGTCTTATTGTTGCTCTCTTGAACTTCCCCTTCCTCATTATCAGTAATTCCTGCACTGTATAAATTAGATCACAACATACCCACTGTGCTTTGGCATCTTGTACTGAAGAAACATATCTTGGGAAGTTCATCCCTTGTTTTCAAACTGAGTATTAGCATATAGAGCTATGGTCCAGTGAAAGATCATGGACTGAGGGAATGTTAGGCTGAATGCCTCTCTTTTGTTCCTCAGCTCAGCCATTAACTGACCATATGAGTAAGTGTGAGCTCTCACCAGGCCAGTTCTTCTTCAGAAAGCAGGTTCCGTTCCACATGCCGATATTCATCAGGTCGTTCAATAACCAAGTTAATGGAAACAGACTTTCCAATTACATTTTTTTTTTAGGAAATAAGTTTGTACTTTGAATGCAGTTTAATGATTTCCCTAAAAATAAAATTATGTATCTTATACATTAAATGTATTTTTACTGCTCCAAAACTGCATTCAATAAATTTACTCTAAAAGTCCCTCTAGTACTTTTTAAAAAGATAAACAATTTAGTCCTGATGAGAAACCTCTCACTGATATCCTTAGAAGACAGAAAGAAAAGGAAAAGGAAGGAAGGAAAGAAGGAAAGGATGGAAAGAAAAAAATTGTCTCTTCTTGCCTTGACTAGAGGCCACATTTTTATCAACATGTTCTTATTTCAATCATTCTTTAGCTTCGTCTGTGGGATGCATGCTAATCAACTTGTTTTCTTTCAGTTACTGATCAAATATCACCACCAAAAGCAACTAGGAGTAGGAAAAAGTTTATTTCAGCTTGCACTTCTAGGTCACAGTCCATCATTGAGGGAGGTAAGAACAGAAACTCAGGATGGTATTTGAAGCATAAAGAATGGAGGACCACTGCTTGCAGGTTGGTCAGAAACTCATTGCGTAATTAGCATGCTCATACAGCTCAGGACTACCTGCTTATGGTAGGCGCTCCCATAATGAGATGAGTCCGTGTGCATCAATTAATAATCAAGATAATACCCTTTTGATATACCCAAAGGCCAATGTTATCTAGGCAATTCTTCCATCAAGACTTCCTCTCAGATGATCTAGTCTGTGTCAAGTTGACAAATTAAACCTATCTAGGAGACCTATTTTTTATCAAAAGTCATTTTCAGAATTAAAACATTCGTTGACCTATAAGGACTCACACTTACATTATTGAATTTATATACCAAACAATACCGTTTCTATGGTGTATTGAAATGGTGAGTTTGAATAAAAAAGTAATAAAAAATTAAAAAGTGAAGTTTGGTTATGTTGGCATATACCTTTAATCATTAGGAGGTAGAAGGTAGAAAATTTCTTTAGATTTGAGGCCAGCCTGGCCTACATAATGAGTAAGTATGCAAGCCAGGGTTCCAGATAACATTCAATCTCAAAACAAACAAACACCAAAAAAAAGAACAAGAAAACAAAGAATGAAACTGCAATACAACAATAATATTTGTATTTATAATAAGCAATATCTGTGGCTTACAGAAACAAGAACTAAATTTATTACATAATGCATAATGATTATAGGCATTGTTTTCTACAGTGACATCACTTACTTCTATGATAAATTAATATCTACTTCATTTCCTTTTATTTTAATCCAAACTTGCATTGTAGACATGGATTGCAATGCTCCTTTCATTGAGTGTTGTTCTTAAAATCTTAAGGTTTTGTTATTATTTTTGACAAGTACCTTAGTTTTTTTATCAATTCTTCTTTTTCTAGTTTTCAAGTTTAAATAATGAAAAATAGCCATAGATAGAATGATAGAAATAAAATCTGCTTGTAGAACTAAATCTGTAGCCTTTATATTGATAAAATTGAAAATATCCTTCAATTTCATATTAAAAATTGGATTTTTTTCACAAAATGTCTGAATTATACTTGTCATGTAGGTAGAAAAAGGCACTTGCATAGTATCAGCAAACATAAGTTAGACTTGTCTCACCATCCTGAATTCTAGAGATGGTTTTGGAGTATGTATAATATTATGAATTGCTGTAAATATTATGCTTTGGAATATTAATATTTGCATGGTTTTATTTCTGATCTTATTTTTGGTCTCTTGCTATTTTTCCTCAAAATTTGATGTTTCTCTTACTTTTTAATCTTGCTCAATCAATATGAATTTTATGTTCCAGTTAGCGGCTTATATATAATATCTATGAAGAACCTAAAATACAATAGTATCTTTAAATATATGATGATTTATACTTTGAAAAAGCTGCTTCGCACTCATTGACCTATATCCTTGGTCTTTACCTGTTCCTTTAACTTTCAGTATATAAACACATTTTAACCTCAGATATCCTACGTAATATCCTCAATGACTTTTCTTGACCTATGTTTCTGTTCTCTTAATCCTAAATTACTATTCTCCACTCCATAATAGCCTGGCTACTAGTCTTCACATGACAAGGGGACTTTAGATACAATTCTAGCAATGTAACAGCTTCCTTCTTTCATTTTTTTTTTTAGGGAAGGCTTTCAAATTTGCATGTTTTTAACTTTTCATACAAGTGTATGTTGTACGCTGAGCACCTCCGTTCTCATTCCTCTACCCTCTTCTTCCATCCCCCTTCTCATCTTATTAATCCTCTTTGTTCCCCAGGTATTCACTTCCTTCATGTCATGTATATGTATATAATTTTTATATTGCTGTCTAAGATCTAGGAACTGCAAATGAGAGAAAATTACAATATTGTTTTTTTTTTATGAGGTTGGCTTAATTGTTTTGTAATTTGATCTCCAGTTGCACAGATTTTCCTGCAAATTATGTAACTTTGTTCTCTGTGATTGAGAACAATCTCATTGTGTATGTTTACCACATTTCTCATTCATCCCTCTGAAGAGAAAATCTACAGACAGGCTTGGCTTTTTTCAAACAGCACAGTGGCTTTCCATTATTATCTGCTAAGTTAAAGCCCACCAAGCTGGCTCTTAAGGTTCTTCCATTCTCTACTCCTCTCTGTGTGCCTACCATTGTGCTCTCTCTACTTGGAACTGTTGTTCAGAGTATAGAATGCTCCTGAGCTTTGCTTTGCTCTTATTTTGTCCCTAACACTCAGAGTCACACCAGTCACACCTCGCAACATTTCAGACAACAGATTGCTGACTCTCTCAGAATGGTGACCATGAGCTTCTAAAACGGGGCATTCTGGTATTCTTCCTTCATATTATATGTATGGAAATGTACCATACATATATATTCATGCATTTCTCATCTTCAAACTGTAAGTTTAATGAAAAAGAAGCTAAAAAGCATCTAATTCATCTCATTTCTTCCCGCAGCTCCTTAAATAATCCAAGCACTTTAGTAGGCTCATTACATTGGCTCATTGAATGAAGATATTTTATTGTTCACACTCTCTCCTCAAAAAGAATTTAACTACTCAGTGTTTTTATCTTTCAAGGGTCATTATAAAGATTACACACAAACTATAGCTTTTCAGACTCTTCTTGGGAAGTAAGAAGTAGAGTATTAATTTACAAAATGGTAGTACTATCACATAGCATTTTGAAGGAAATATCACAGGAACACAATAAAAAAAAAGCAAATCTTTAGATCAAAGTAAAAGAAAATCATACAATTGTATTCTAGGGACTTTTAGTAGTTTATTTTCCAATTAAGAATTGTTTTGATTAGATCTAATGTGTGGAACTAAGTCAACAATGTGTTCTTTAGCTGTTTCTTATCTCTTCATTTTAGGCATTGTCACATTGTCTCAGGTTAAAATTTACTTTTAGTACTCAAAGGGGATCCTCAAAACAAAACACAGAAAACTGATTTTCTACACAGTAGTAATGTTATAGCATATATGATGGAGCAGAGAGATGGCTACTTAAGTTATCAGATATGTTCTATGAGCTCACTAGCATCTGGGGTGAGTTCCAGAAGCTGCAGATGGTCTGTCCACATCTCTGGGTGCTTAAGGCTCCTTTCCAGTTGTTAAACCTCAGGGTTTGAAAAAACATGTATATTCTCTATTCCCACCCAAATTAGGCACTCCTATAAATCAGACCGCCAGAAGCTGTGTTTCTTTGAAAGGAAGAAAAAGAGAAAATAAGAAATAAATTCAACTTAAATACATTGGTAAATAGAAAAAGCATTTCCATAATGGCTCAAAATGAAACTCTAAGGACTATATATGAAAATTCTGGGTATTTAAATACATTTGGCAAATTTTTGTCTTCGTAGATTCCTCAGCTACCTCTTTGTGAGTTTATTCATTTACTACAGGGTTTTTATTTGCTTATGTTTGAGTTCAATATTGTGATTTTTTTTTTAAAAAAAAAAAAGTTTCTCTTTAGCTGGGCAGGGGCGCCCATGCCCTTAATTCCAGCACTCGGGAGGCAGAGGTGGGTGAATCTCTGAGATCGAGGCCAGCGTGGTCTATATGAGCTAGTTCCAGGACGTGCTCTACAGCAACAAAGAAACCCTGTTTACAGGTCATGTTTTTGCTATTTAAAAGTGATCATGAAGATGTACCGCAGTGAGGGCCAAATCAGTTCATTTGAATTTTAAATAAATGCATGTTTAATGATAAAAATAAATAAATTCATAACCAAGGATTGAAATAATCTGATTATGTAAAATATCCATGGGAATTACATTAAAATATATTAAAATATTTTCTGCCAATATCCATCTTTAATGAACATCAAGCATAAGGCTATTATACTACCCTCAATTGTTCATTGCCTTTTTATTGATTTTGGATTTTCCTTAAACTTAATGGTGTTTTAAGAGAAATGATGTACATGAAAACATTCGTAGTCATTGAACCACCAAGTAATTAATCAAGCTGTGTATAGTGATGAATGATGCAAATGGAACAGAAATGACTGATGCTTATGGGCGTTACCCACAGAAGCAGGTAAAATTCCTATTGTTATCTCCATGTTTCTGGCACTGTTCTGAGAAGGTAATTTTAATTCAGTTGTAATTTCAATTTACTTCTTTGTTTTCACCAAAAAATAATTTTTCTCTCACTCTCTAAAATTATGCTGTTCCAAAAGCTGCCAAATATTAAAATTAAGAATTTGGTACATTTAGTATTTATCTCAGCTGTTTTTGGTTTTGTTTGTTTAACGACTGATCTCTCTTTCCTTGTATTTCTTTGAAATTTTAATCTCTGCAGGTGCATAGGCTCAAGTATTGAAGATTGCATCGGCCTGATGGATAGGTACTTGGTGTGCTTGCTTCCCATGTTCTTCCTCCAAGGCTCCATGAGTGAGCACTGGTGCATGTGTGTGCATGCCACTGTGGATGGAGAGTGATGCTTTCTGTTTTGTAATTGCTTGCAGGTGTAACGGTCCCACTAGTCATGACTGCATTTACTACCCATGGACGGGCCATTCCACTTTACCACAACATGCTAGGTAACATCAACCATGTTTCCATTTTATCACTCAAATTCTTTCCTAGTTACCACCGACAAAAATACTAACCAATTGGACTATAGTTTAAATCCATTAAATGAGAGTTAGAACAGAATGGAAAATGCTTTGCTTTTAAAATCATTTCTTCATTTTACCTTCATTCATTAGGATATCAGAGTTTTAAGTAGTAATTGCATTGATTTTAAATTTTATGCACTTAAAAATTAGTAATTAGCTTATAACTTCAAAAGAATATTCTTAATCTTAGATGTAATTTAAAAACTCAAAATTCATAAAGAAGAAATTTGAAAATGTTAATTGATACTTATAAAATGTTTGTTATATAATTTTAATTTAATTCCGATTTTATATTATTTTGAACTGTTATATTTCCAGATAGAAAAATTATCATAGAATCAATGAAATAAGGAAAATATTTTGTGCATGTTAAACCATATATTGGAATTATAATAACATAATATATTATTCATGTGTACACAAATTTCTGAGCACAAATATTTACAGTCATTTTAATCACAATCAACAAAAATTGGAAGCAAGCAAGGCTACCCTGCTGTGGTGTACCCATGCACTGCAATATGCCTGAGTAATAAAAAGGAAGAAATTGATGCTACACACACAGTGGATGGATCTCAAATTCACTACGCTAAATGAAAGAAGCCAGACTGTCAGAAATACATATTGCTTGATTTCCTTTTTATATCAGACTCTGGAAAAGATAAAACTACAGGACCGAAATTCAGTGAGAGTTGCCAAAAGCTAGAATTATAGGGGTAAAGTTCACTGTAGAATAGTAAGACAGACTTTTGCAGATGATGATTCAATCTACACTTTTATTGTGGTATTGGTTGCACAAATAAAAGTGCTTAACACAAACCATGCCTTATAGATTTTATTATAAATTATATAAATCTGTGGTTTATTGTTCATACATAAATAAACATGATTTTAAAATATTTTGTGAAACATTTTAACTAGGAAGGTAGGGCTTTGCAACTTTACATAGAAATACTATTAGTTTTCGGAAACAAATACATTTGATCGTTTTGCAAATACTACAGCAAAGTTAAAAGAACAATGAGAATTTTAGATGAAGTATTGCTTTTAATAAAATGTTTTTGTTCTCATATGACAATGAAGCATTTGTAAAGCATAATCATCAGATAAGAAGCATCACAATAGCAATAGAATTCAGGGACTGTCTTTATCCTAAATTCTAACACCTAAGACAGTTTGTCTAGTGTTTCCATCTTATTCACTCTTAATATAGTCTTGTTCTACGCATCTGGCTACTTTCACTAAATATTACATGTATAAGATTCATCAATGTCATCAAATCCATTCACAGCTTTTCCATTCATTTGCCTTTAATTGCTTCTAAGTTTCAAAGTGGTTGAATAATTGATGTGTCATCTTTATGTGTTGTCTGTTAATAAGTAGTGATAACAAGTTCTAAAGTAAATTAGGTGTTTAGAGCAACATGGCTTATACAACAGTGGCACATTGATACCTGGGCTTGTAAAACTAGTTAATGTAGTTTTCTTAAGACAGCTGAGAACTTTGAGAACCATAACGAAACTAAGAAAAGGGGAAGGAGAAGCAATGCATGGGAGTTAAGACAGAAATCCAAGTCCAACTTTGTCTTTCAAGAGTTCTCTTGGATTCTTGTCATGTTCATGAAATAATATTTCTTCTTCAGACACTACTGGGTCCCTGAACTATCATTTGAGAATGATTTTCCATTTATTTTGATGATTTTACTTATAACTTAATCTAATATTTTACCACATGGTGGTTAAAGTATTTTGTCTTTGAAATCAGATTTTCAGATTTAAAATCAAGCTCTAATCATTTTTAGATGTGTGACTTGAAGGTCTTTACATTATCTGAGGGGCACAGTTTCATGTGCACAGTGGCAACATTTATGTAGTTCCTAAACTGCTCTGACAACAGCATGTTTACTTAGTAACAGTGCCTAGCTCGTAGAAACCGCTCATTTGTTTTATATTTTCTATATAACATTATCATTATTTTTTGTATAACCAAGATTCTCCAACCTCAGGAATGTGAATCCCTGCTTCTCAGGGGAAAGAGGGAAGTCTCTCAAAGTCACCAGAAAGCATTAACGAGTACTGATGCCTTCTTGATGGCTTTCTTGAAAGAAGGGGGCTATTCTGTCACTTTGCCTTGAGAATCAATGAGAGGACATTTGGTCATGGGGAATAGATGTAGAGTAACAGTTCACTTGTAGTTGCAAATGATTTTAACTGACGTCACACAACTCAAAATCATAATGTGTTTAATTATAGACTTAATAATTTACTAATTTAAACAAACAGTTAAATTTTCAATCTTATAGCATGCCTGGATTTCCATGAGATAATCCATAATTTCAGACTAATAAAAATAATTATCTGTGTCATCAGTAGATTCACAAGGCTAGAAATAGTAAATGACTGTAAAATGCAGCACGTCATTCCTAAGAGGAGTCACTTGTAACTCTGCTAACCAGGTAAAGAGCAAAGTTCTTCAATGCGAACATATGGTTTCAATATGGGTTCTATCTTATTTCTTATCTATGAAATTGGATGATTGCAAAATTGGTTTGAGGATTCTATGAGACAACACATAGGTACCATCCTGGACTAAACAGTCACTGACTGCAGTTGTAGCTGTGACTGAAATATTGACATCATCTCAGAACGGTTGTATTATATGTTGACCTATGTGTAATTTAATCCAATAAGTTAGTGAATACAGAATCAACATATTAAAATTTCTGAGATTTTAATCATTTACTTTTTACATCAGATTATCACTCAGGGCCATGATTTCAATAGGTAATTGGTAACTTCCAGCTAATTATTTCTTATCTGAAACTCTAGATGTATTTACCCCATGCCTGTTTTATAACTTTAAAAAAATGTAACTGTATTATTCAATTGTGTTGAGTTGTCAGAGTTATGTGACCTTTCAGGGGCTGCACATATGATAGTTTAGAATGTCCATAAACATTTATCTTTAATTATTTGGAGTGTTTGACTTACATTGGATGAAAACTTGGAGTAGGCAGATTCCCCCTCAGGTCTTATATTTGTATGATGAGATGAATGTACATTCGTGAAGCAGGTTATCTATCACTAAGATCTCAGCATCTTTTCCATCTTTCAGAGTCATTGAGAGCTTTAAAAACATCCATCTTGATTGAGTAAAACAAATATTTTATAGTGGGAAGACCAGAAATAGGACAATGGAAAATGAATAGTTT
>PVIU01015203.1:0-49178 GCA_004026605.1 Ondatra zibethicus
AATTCAAGGAAGACTTTAATTTCTTTCTTTATTTCTTCCTTGACCCAGGAGTGGTTCAGTAGTTGACTGTTCAGTTTCCATGAGTTTGCAGGCTTTTTGTTGGTGGAATTGTTGTTACATTCTAACTTTACTCCATGGTGATCTGACAAGACACAGGTGGTTACTCCAACTTTTTTGTATCTGTGGATGTTTGCTTTGTAACCAGACTCTCTGAATGTGGCGGCGAAAGTTGGCAGATGGAGAACAATGACACCAGGACCTATCTCTTCTGCATTTATTATCTTTTTGAGAACCGAGTCTTTTTGAATGCACTCCTTCCTAGGCCAGGAGGGATGGGGGTGGGCCTTGGACTTCCAACAGGGCAGGGCACCATGCCCTCTTTCAAGGAAGAAGGGGGAGGGAGGAGGGGTGGGGGTAGTGGGAGGGGACCCGGAGAAGGGGAAGAAAGGAAAAAAAATTTTATTTCTTTAATTATGTTCTTAATGGAAAAAATAAAACAAAACAATGTATGGAAAAAAAATAATAATAATACATAATACCTGCAGATGCCAACTCTCCTTTTGTAGTCTGTTTCAATTTACATGATGTTTTACCATGTTACTTCAGTGAATTTTATAAAATTTTGAAAAGACTTAAAAAAAATTCTTTTATATATTTTTATTTTATATACATTGGTGTTTTGCCTGCATGTATGTCTGTATGTGGGAATCAGATCCCCTGGAACAGCAGTTACAGACAGCTGTAAGCTGACATGTGGGTGCTGAGAATTAAACCTGGGTACTCTAGAAGAGCAGCCAGTGTTCTTAACCACTGGGCCATCTCTCCAGCAAGTTCACACTTCTTAACACTGTTGCCTTCGGGACTAAGCTGCAACATGGATTTTGGAGGGAACATTGTAAGACTCAATGCCAGGGACCAGAGATTCCAAATCTGGATCTATGAAATATTATCAAAGGCTTGAAACCTCAGGCAGTGGACTCTTACCTCGGTGAGTACAAATCAAAATGACCATGGCCAAAAGATAAAAGATTAAGCAGGCGAGAAGACAGGAGTTATCATCAAAATACCATCCCCTTGAACAAAGGCACTGCAGGTATTTTATGCACGAAGACCAAATGAATTTATATAGGAACACACCTAGGGGTTGGTATGCTACGTTAAGGCATGTGTCCCTGAGCATGCTGGACACATACACCCTTAAATGTGCTCACAGAAGTACATTTCTGGGTTGGAGAGATTGCTCTCTGGTTAAGAGCACTTGTTGCTCCTTCTGGCTTGTTTTATGTCAACTTGACACAAACTTCAGAAGAAGAGCCTCAGTTGAGAAAATGCCTCCGTAGGATTGGGCTGTAGAGCAGTGGTTCTCAATTGGTGGGTTGCAACCTGTTCAGGGTCAAACGACTTTTTCACAGGGGTCATATATCAGATATTCTGCATATCAGATAGTTACATTACAATTCATAACAGTAGCAAAATTACAGTTATGAGACCACAGCTAAATAATTTTATGGTTGAGGGGTCACCACAACATAAGAAACATAACCACCACCATTAAGAAGGTTGGGAAATACTGCTGTAGGGTTTTCTTAATTAGTGATTGATGAGGGAGGGCACACCCCATGGTGGGTGATGTCACTCCTGGGCTGGTTGTCCTGGACTCTATAAGAAAGTAGGCTAAGCAAGCCATGAGAAGCAAGCCAGTAAGCAGCACCCCTCCATAGCCTCTGCATCAGCTCCTGCCTCCAAGTACCTGGCTTGAGTTTCTACTTTGACTTCCCTGGATGGTAAACTATAAACTGTAAGCTGAAATAAACCTTTTCCTCCCTGTGTTGCTTTTGTTCATGGTGCTTTAGCACAGTAATAGAAACCCTACCTAAGCCATTGCTCTTAGAGAGAAATTGGGTTTGGTTCCCAGTACCTATATTAGGTGGCTCACAAATGTCTATAACTACTGACACCTTCCTCTGACTTCTGCAGACTCTGCACACATGTGGTACACACCTAGACAAACATATACACACATAAAAATTTAAATTGATTAATTTTTAAAAAAGAACTGTATCTCTGAGTGTGCTCAGTTAAATTTAAGATCTGGTTCGAGAAGGAAGCATGGCTTGGACATTTTTGTGAATACCTAGCTGAAGACATGGAAAACATGTTCAAATATGGTGGACAAGAACACTTTTAAACAGCATGCTCATCTTGCATCGTAAAGATGGTGAAGGAAACATGCTTTTTGCGGGTGTTGAGCTTTTTTAAACATAACACACTGGAAGGATTCTGGTAATGAGCAGATTTCAAACATAAAGTTTTAAATGGTAAATAAAACAAAAAGGCTGCTTCGAGGGTGCATTAGTATGAGTCTGCCCCTTCAAGGTGCCAGCCTCAATATTTGACATTCTCCCAGATGAGAGGTTCAGATATGCAATATTAGGGAAAACAGTGATGTGATTGGTGTTCTGTTTTTTAATTCATGACTAAGGACCAGACTGGTAACTGACCTACAAGTGAAAAGTCACCGAACTAAATACATATCCCTTGGCCTTGCAAAAAGACTCTAATTCCACTTACTCCTCTGCCAGGTGCTGGTGTCTACACCTGGCAGCATTACAGAGTTTCTCTGAGACTCTATCAGACACACGCATTCTTTCTGAACATAGTCTTGACAAGGAAATTCACTGTTAGCACCCAGTATTTGCTTTTTGGAGGCAAAGAGTGAAACCATTGGTTAACTTGCCACCAGAAAGCAAAAGTTGGTAGGCGAGACGGCAGAAAGAATATGCGGTTGTTTCTGCTTAGTGTATGTAATGGTTAATACTGAATGTTAATTTGACAGGACCGAGAATGATTTACTGGATGTCAATATGAAAGGTTCTAGAATCAACCAGCAAACAAGCCACTTAGCACAGGGATTATTTAAATTAGGTTAATCTCTGAGCTTGCTTGGGAGATATTATCTTGACTGTTTTCAATGACATGGGAGGAGCCACCCTAAAAGTGGTGGTGGTACCATTCTGTGGGTTGGTGTCTTGGACTGAATAAATAGGAGAAAACAAACTGAGCCATTGTCATTCATCTCTCTGCTTCCTGACTGCATATGCAATGTGACCAGCTGCCTCCTTATCTTCCCCACCATGATGGACTGTACCCTGAAACTGTGATCCACAACAGATCCATTCTCCTTTACATTGTTTTCATCAGGGAATTTTATCACAGTGATACAAAAAAAACTAAGATAGCCCACCATCGCATAACAGATATGCACAGAGACACACAATTAGGATCTACTTCTGTACACATAAACAAGTTATATACTACTAAGAACCACATTGCTATTATAACATGAAAGTAGATATAAACAAGCCATAAACCACTGATGTGGTTGTGTCTCAATAAAACTTTCTTTATAAACATAAATGACAGCCATGATGGCTACAGCTCGCTGAATTCTGCCACACATTCTTTGTGAGAATCACATCAGAATGCTTATGGTGGCATTGTTCTTCCTGAGGTCATAATCATCATCACCAGTGATGCCCTGTGCACTGCTATTCCACCCTCTCCGAAAATGAAAAGCACATCTTCCCAGACACATCTTACAAGTGAGGAAGCCAGTGGTTCTGAGGTTGATGCTTATGGCCATGCAGGCAGTATGCTGAAAACAGCTTGTGGCCATGTACAAATCATGCTAGGAGCAGCATGTGGCCCTTAGACCTCTAAGCATCTCCTCTCTGTCACTGAACTCTGAAAAGCTCAGACCATTATATGTTTGTATGGGATCATTTCACAATCCTGGTACTTCAAGAGATAACTAGCAAACATTTTCAGTGCTGAGATACAAAGCTACAAGGGTGGAAAATAGAAAGGAATTTATTTATATTATACTAAACTTTAAAAATTATTTCCCTGAATAGACCATTTTCTTCCTTTCTGTGGGTTATTACCATCTTTATTTTCCAGCTGTAAAAGTATATGCTTGCCATTTGTCTACAGAACAACACAGCCTTCAGTGCACAGCCATGCTTGCATGGAGTCATTAGGATAGTATCTGTATGATTAAACAGGCATGCTAAGCCACAACCATCCTTGGAGCATGCCCTTAGCCAGCAGTGCCAAGCATTACCTGACTCATAGTACAAAGACCCAGACCAAAGGGAGTTTTCAAAAGAGAAATTGTACCTTTCATAGCCAGAAACATTTGTGAAAGCTATTTTCAAGCAATTATGTGAAATAATTTCAGAAGAGCAATTTAATTCTTTCAGCCTGATGATTCAACAAAATGAAAAGCTTCAAAGAAAGAGGAAAAAAATCAGGTAATTTTCCCTCTGATCACAATTCAACCTGTGTTCTCTCAGAGCTACACTGAAAAGTTTATTGGACACAAAGTGTCCTCTGGTTATTTATTCGTAAAATCTCCATTGTCAAATTAGCAAAGCTAGAGTTCATGGCTTCTGGGAGTCCTGTGGCCAGAAGTTCAATACTGAAAAATGGGACAGGGTTGACCCTGACTATACTAAAGAGAAAATATCCACAGTCAATCACTGTGACCTCAGACACAGTCACCCAGGTCTCAGACTCAGTAAGAGAGGGGAAAAGGAATTGCCTTACTTGGTTGGATAGATGGATGAACAGGTGGAAAAATAATAAATTACATTAGTTAAATGAATAGATGATAGACAGACAGACAGATAGATAGATGGTAGATAGATGGATGAAAGGAAAGAGAGATGGATGCACACATAATTTACACAGTATATGATAGATAACTAGATAATGAGATATATAATAGACATTTACATACTCATGCTTTACATAAACATGTATACATATAAAATGCCCTACTCTTAAATCTTAGGATTACATTGGGTTTAGGTGTAGAAATTGTCAATCATCTAATGGCTGCTGTTTGCCATTCTGCAAATTTCTGGGAGTGATGAAACCCAATTTTAAGAGCCAAGAGCATTCAGCCACGAAGAGTTGGTACTTTGCCTAGATGACATCCAACAATTACTACTCAAAGAAGAAGATATAGCAGCCCACATTGCACTGATGAGTCTCCATGGCAACTGAGGTTCAGTGAATTTTGTGACTGGCCTGAAGGTTACAGAACTGTGGAGTTGCTGATCTTGGATTAAAGCCAAAATCTATGGTCGGTGCTGTCTGCTCCACTGTTATCATTCTGCACTTCCATTAGGAAGATCTCATAGATGCTTCCAAGGGCAAGGTCTAAACCACCTAGAGCTCCAAATTGACAGAGCTCCCCTTCGTTGGCATTGCTGCACAAAACTGTGACTCATCCAAACATTTGAGAGAAATGAAGCTGCAAGACATAGAGATAAGAAACCGTAGTACTGAGCAAAATTACTCACCTAAGATTGTGGCACCTGCAGCATTCCTTTGTTGCCTGTAGTTGGGGAGGGTTGAGGCTTTGTGAGCTCTTCTCTGTCCAGTTTGGCATGTTCATTAGTGTCACCTTTGTTCAGTTCACATTTGGGCAGTCATGTTGGTGAGACTTTATGGGTGCAGCTTCTGATATTACAAGGAGACACAATTCCACAGCAAACTTCCTGGGCCATCATTCAATGGATCTATGGATACGTTTCACGAAATGACAACAGAGAAGATAGAATTAAAATATGATTATTAGTCATCAGAAAGTTGGAGAAATGGCCTGTAAAATTTAGTTTGTGGCAACCAACTAAATGCAAGGCTCAGTCTTTGCATACATTTCTTTTTAAATATTTATTTATTTTTTTATTTTTGATGTGTGTGTTTTGCCTACATTAGATATATAAATATATCTAGTTGTACCATGTATGTTCTTGGTCCCCAGGAAGGTCAGAAGAAGGTGTTACAAATTGGCATAAAAGGAAGACAAGAGAGGGTAATGAGTATGAATATAATCAAGATCTGTTATATGTATGAATGAAAATATCATAATGAAACCCATTATCTTTTATGATTAATATAAACTATTAAAATATCTTATGTAGTTGCTTTAGTACTGAGCTTTCAAATGTCAGCAAGTGTTTAGAAATTTGAGTTATAAGGGCTTACAATTTGGTATAACTACATTATTCAAAATTTTCTATCTTCTATCAAGTATCCAGTTAATAACAAAAGAAATATATACAATGGGGCCAGTGAGATGGCTGAGATTATCAATGGGACCCATACAGTAGAATTAGAGAACCAATTCTCATGTATCCTCTAACCTCCTTGCAAATGTTTTCACTTGTGCACCACCCCCAATACACACACCCAAACATTACTAAACAAACATATTTAAAGTGAAAATGTTACTCAACTATTCTAGTCACATAGATTTAACTTAGAAAAATCACAAAAGACATACACCTAAATTGCCTACTTTGATTTCATAACATGCAGAGAAATTCATAAATATTATTTTATGTCACTTGCTAGACAAAATTAGTTTATAGTGAGTCCACTACCTATATAAGCAATCTATACTAGTTTCTTGAGCTTTATCATGTGCAAAAGGATCATGCATGGGACTGAGAGATAATTCAATCAGTAAAATGCTTGCCTTGCAAACATAAGGCTCTGAGTTTGATCCAAGAAACTACTTTTAAAAGTACTTTTTAAAAAGTTGGCATTGGGGGTTTGCAGAGATGGTTCAATGGTTAAGAGCACTTGCTGCTCTTCCAGAGGACCTGAGTTCGGTTCCCAGTTCATCACCTGTAAATCCAGCTCCAGGCACTCACAAAAGCACATGATACATGTGCTTACATTCACAAACACACAAACACTAAAATAAATATTTTTAACTTATTAGATTTTTTAAACAAGTACCAATCCACCGGTTGTGGTGGCGCACACCGGCAGGATTTGCTGAAGGAGGCAGAGGCAGGAGGATCACGAGTTCGAGGCCAGCCTGGGCTACACATTTTATGGGCTCAGAGGTTAAGAACACTGACTATTCTTCCAGAGGTGCTGAGTTCAATTCCCAGCAACCATATGGTGGCTCACAACCATCTGTAATGAGATATGGTGCCCTCTTCTGGTCTGTAGACACACATGCACACAGAACACTGTATACATAATAAATAAATAAATCTTTTTTAAAAAAGCACCAATCCAAGTTCCCACTCCCTCCCTTCCTCCCATCCCTTCCACAGACCCTCCCACCCCACCCTCATCTAATCCTCAGAAAGGGTAAGGCACATTGCTTTGTGGAAGGTCCAAGGCCCTCCCTACTATATCTAGGCTGAGCAAGGTATCCATCCAAAGAGATTAGGATCCCAAAAAGCCAGTACAGGCAGCAGGGATAAATCCTGGTGCCACTGCCAGTGGCCCCTAAGTCTGCCCCAGCCATACAACTGTCAACCACATTCAGAGGGACTAGTTTGGTCCTATGCTTGTTCCTTCCCAGTCTGGCTGGAGTTGGTGAGCTCCCATTAGCTCAGGTAAACTGTTTCAGTGGGTGAACCCATCATGGTCTTGTAAAATAAATATTTTTAAAACCTGGTTGTCACAATGGTACAGAAGAACATCTCTGTCAATTCTAGAGTTCTGGAAGTAGCTTACAATGCACTTCCTGTTTTCTTAGGTAATATTACATCCTTCTGGAGTCTTTGATAGAGTTGAACAATTTATAGCTATAGTTATACTTTTCCTTAGTTATAATAAAAGATAAAGTAGATACAAAAATGTTGAACAATTTATAGCTATAGTTATACTTTTCCTTAGTTATAATAAAAGATAAAGTAGATACAAATATTGTAACTGTAATTCTTGCTTGATAACTGTTTTGTTATATGTAATTTTACTATGTTAAAGTTAAAACCTTCCTTTTCATTTAAACAGAAAAAAAGGAGGTGATGTGGGATTCACCTCTGTATGCTGTGATTACCATTAATGAATAAAGAAACTGCCTTGGCCTGTTGATAGGGCAGAACTTAGGTAGGCAGGGGAAACTAAAATGAATGCTGGGAGAAAGGCGGCAGAGTCAGGGAGAAGCCATGTGGTCCCACTGGGGACAGATACTGAAACTTTACCCGGTAAGCCACAGCCACGTGGAATACACAGATTAATGGAGATGGGTTAAATTAAGATGTAAGAGTTAGCCAAAAAGAAGCTAGAGCTAATGGGCCAAGCAGTGATTTAAATAATATGGTTTCTGTGTTATTATTTCAGGGCTGAGCAGCTGGGAACCAACAAGTGGCCCCATTGCAACAAACACACACACACACACACACACACAGAGAGAGAGAGAGAGAGAGAGAGAGAGAGAGAGAGAGATTATTTCTTGCATTTTAGAAGGCAATAATGCAAGCAGTGATTTCTCTTTCAAATCCCCTCTAATAGCTGTTCTTGACAGGCTAGAGGCAAAGAGGCACACATGCATACTTGAAGGTCTCTTTGTTACTGGGGGAAGAATCCATGGGTTATGTTGTATGCTCTATCTCACAAATGCATTTCATGCTGTGCCCTTCAATACAAACAGCCTTGCAAATATAGCCGCAGTTCAGGACTGACAGATGAACTAAGACACTGGCTATTTTGTGGTCTAGTCATTACATTGAAGATGATATCTATATTCTACTCAATTTCTGAACCTTCCAATTAACAGGACTCCATTATTTACCACTTCTCACCCATCCCCCCAACTACATAAATATGGCTTCTGTAATCCCATTAGATAATTCTCTAATTCAACTACAGGGGATTTCAATATACCAATTAACATGAAGCCATACTTTTGCCTATTGAAGGAAAAATAGATCAGCAAATGATGCCATGATACACAATGACATTTGTCAAGTTTGCATTGCAAGTCATGGGAAAACCATGCCCGGTACTGAAAACCTAATACCTACTCCATGCTAGTGAACTCATGGTTATTGAAAGGGAATCTATAACTTCTAATTTAATAAACAACATAATCCCCCAAAACAATCTATGTACATGTGTCCTTATATCAACAAATAAGTCTAGTCTTCACCCTTCATCCAGGAAACTTATCTTTGCAACAGATAGAGACTACTATAGAAAACCACAACCAATCAAAATGCAGACCTGTTGACCGCAGACCTGTTACATACATTTACCAAAAAAAATTCCTGCACCTAAGGATCACAGAACATTGTGGAAGAGGACACAGAAAAATCCTAAAAGCTAGAGGATCAGGGAGTTTGCTGTAAGGCTATGTCTCCTCATAATGTCAGGAACTGCACACATAAAGTCTGATCAAATGGACTACCCAAATGTAACCCAAACAAGGATGATACCAATAGATATGCCAGAGCGGACTGGAGAAAACCAATGAGGCCTCAACCCTGCACAAAGAACTTCAAGCAAATAAAGAATGCTGAGGATGAAGGAAGTAATCTTCCCCCAAGGAAGAGCACACCAATTGGCTATCCAATACCAAACAATCCGTCCTAGAAACATACAGACAACTAATATTATAAATCCTAAGTATTTTATATTTAGGAATATATACAGATATGTATGTACATGTAACAGCAATGGAAACAGAGGCCATGAATGTGAAAGAGATCAAGGAGTGATATATGGCAGTGTTTGGAGGGAGAAGAGGAAGCATAAAATGTAATTATATTATATCAAAAATAAAATGAATAATTTTTTTAAAATAAAAGAAAGCAGAGCATAGTGACACATACTTGTAATGTTAGCCTTGAGGAAACAGAGACAGCAGGATTCCTGGGGCACACTGGTCAAATAGACTAGCAAAATTAGTAAGCCCCATCCCAAAGGAAAGGCTCTATTCAAACAACCAAGTGGATGTCTGTGGGGCAATGTTATATAGGCCACATATTCTGCATTGTATCAGCAGCCAGCCTCTCAAGTCACAATAGCAACAGAGGTGCTAAAAGCATCTTCAAATTGGCTGTCTCCGGAGCTCAGGACATGCTGCTCCCTTTTTTGTAATTATGTAGATCACCAGAGAAGGGATGCCAACTCCAAGCTAGTGACAGAGCTGTGGACGTGACTTTAGTCCTGCTACCCTGGAAACAGAATGCTAATGAGCTTCCCCCTCAGTTTACCTTGGAAGATAAAAGATGTTTGGAAAATAAATGCGGGTGATCTTCAGGATTTGAATGAACCCTGAGATTCCCTTCCAATATTGCTGTGTGAACGGTGTCTCAATTATTCCTGCACCTTCACGCCAGTCCAGAGAGTTAGTTTATGTTGGGGTTCAGGCCCCAACAGATGTCATGCTGAGGAACGACACCTAAGGCTGACCTCTGACCTCCACACCTATATGTATAGCATGTGCACCTACTCATACAAGAGCATTACTATGTACAACACCCAGTTTTATGGAAATAATCTCTCACTTGTGGGCAAATAACATGCAAATTTATGACTGTGCTTGGCTTTCACTCCATGGTGTGGGGTCCTCATCTTGTGGGAACTGGAAGTTGGAGAATGTGTTTAGTCAATATTGCTATGGCTGCTACTATGGCTCTAGCCTTTGTTTCTGAAACATGTTTCCCCTTCCGGCTAATTTGAACCACTACTAGATTAACATGCTTACCATATTTCCTTAGTTGGTTGGAGTTCTTTGACACATCTAAGCTCCATGCTCAAAGAAATCATCTCAACCAAGCACCACAACATCTCCATTGAGAGTAGCAGTGTCTTAACTATCCTCCTTATGCAGTCCAGGACCCAAGCTTATGGGATGGTGTACCCACATTAAGGACAGGATTTCTAATCTTAACTATCCCAATCTAGAAACTTCCCTACAGGTATGACCAGAGGTTTGTCTCCTAGGTGATTGTAGAATTTGTGAATTTGACAATCAAGACTAACCATCCCAAAGGACATTCCAAATTCAAACTAAGGTAGAAGCACTTGGTGGAAGAGGCCACCTGTATACAAGAATATGTTAAGGTGAGTTAGATTATAAAGAACTTGAAATGACAGGATATCATATCACAGCTGTAGAACAGCAAGCAATGGGAATTTATTTTGTGATATTATGTAAATTAAAAAGAAGTGCTGAAGCAATTGTATTCCCAAGTTGGCACAGTATACTTCTGTGCAGCTTATCAGTCCAGGACCTGACTGATGGATAAACTGTAAGCAGATGGGAAGAAAGATGGAGGCCTTTCTGGATGGGTTCAGCAGCATCTGCAGGAGCAAGGTGGCTTGGAACTTAACTCTGCTTGCCAATCTCTCTTTCATTTCTCTAATTTCTCTGCTCCTCTATCATCTGTTATCTGTCATCTATCTCTTAATATGTTTATATATCTTTTAAATACCTATTATCTATCCATCATATATATATATATATGTATATCATCTGCTCTTCATCTATTATCTATCTATATCCATCATCTAAATATCTTGCTATGATCTATGTGTATATGTATGTGTTGTAAACAAATGTGTATGTGAGGACACATGTGCCCATGTATGCATGTGTGTAGCTTAGAAGTTGATTCTGGGTGGCCTGCCCTATCCTTCTCCACCTTGTTTTTTGACATATGGCTTTGTGCTGAACCCAGAGCTCACCATTTTGGTTAGACTAGCTGTCTACCAATCCCCTGGGATCTTTCTGTGTTCCTCTCTTCCACCCACTGAATGCTGGTGCTACAAGCAGGTGCTGCCATGTCCAGTTTTCATGCATATGCATCCTGGGTATCCAAACTCAAATCTTCCTGCTTGCACAGCAAGCACTGTACCCACTGTTTTCAGAAAAGGAAAAAAAAACACCCTGGCAATGTCATTAGTGAGAAAACTAGAAATAAGAGTAAAGCAGAAGAGTTTCTTGCCAAGACATTAGCAGACTGTATTGAACACCAGCATAGCTGCATTTTCCTAAGTAAACTGTGGTGGTTTGAATGAGAAGTATGCCCCAGAGGCTCAAGTATTTGAGTGCTTAGTCCTATGTTGGTGGTACCATTAGATGGTGAAGACTTGCTTAAAAAGTACATCACTAAGAGTGGAATTTGAGGCTTTACAGAGTCACTCTACTTCCTGTTCACTCTCTACTTCCTGTGTACAGATAAAATCAGATCAGCCAGCTTCCTACCCCTGCTGTCATGCCATGCCTTCCTTTTTTGATGAACTCTAGCCTTCTGGAACTGTAAGCCAAAATCAACACTTTCTTCCTTAAGTTGTATTTGGTCATGGCTGTAGTAGGGAGAAACGGGCTGCATTCCCGGCGCCTAGCTAGCTTATACCCTCAATAATTACACAGAAACTGTATTCATTGAAATACTGCCTGGCCCATTAGCTCTAGCCTCTTATTGGCTGACTCTCACATATTCGTTTAACCCATTTCTAATAATCTGTGTGTCACCACAAGGATGTGGCTTACCGGCGTGAGTCTAACCAGTGTCCATCTTGGGCCAGAGAAGCATGGCATCTACCACACTTCCCTGCTCCCCAGCATTCTGTTCTGTCTACTCTGCCCACCTAAGGGCTGCCCTATCAAAAGGCCAATGCAGTCTCTTTATTTAACCAATGAAAGCAACAGAAATACAGAAGGACCTCCTACACCATTTCCCCTTTTTTCCGTTTAAACAAAAAAGAAAGGCTTTCACTTTAACATAGTAAAATTACATATAACAAAACAGTTATCAAGCAAGAACTACAGTTACCATATTTAGATCTATTTTATCTTTTATCATAACAATGGAAAACTATAACTATCTATTCTTCAACTCCATCAAAGATTCCAGAAGGATAAAATATTACCTAAGTAAACAAGAAATAAGCAACTTCCAAACTCTAAAAATGACAGAGACATCTTGCTGCCTGGACAGTCACCCAAAGTTTTTCTGTACCTTTGGGGCATCCATCTTCAGCCTACAGGCCCATAGTATTCAGCAGACATTTCCATGAAGCAGGAAATTTCAAAGACAGTTCAGTCACTTTCTTCTGTATCCTGCAGAATTTCTTGCATACTCTTTCATGAAGCAGGAACCCTGAAGGATCATCTCACCTTTAGGCAAGTTTAGCAGTCCTCTCTCTGCGGGTTCTTTGTATCCAGTTAAGCAGTCCAGGAAAGAGCAGTTTCTTGCCCAAATGCCTAACAAACTCCATAAGGAGCCTCTTCGATGCCCATCTTCCTCTTGAAGTAGCTGGTGCTGCCAGGAGCAGACATGTCTCATTGTCATGAAAATTCCTAAGTTATTAAAACATTAAATGCCATATTCTGAGTCTTTGAAAGATATGAAGAATGCCTATCTGAAATATATCTATGCACATCTAGAAAATCTAACTAACGTGACTGCAAACTTGACTATTATAGATGACTATCTATTAACCTATATTTCTTAATTATACATTACATTTTTAAATGAACTACACAATCACAATACCTTAAACAAGAGCAGAAATATACATATAACAAGATTGACCTTAAATTTATATCAATAAAGCAAAATCCATACCAATGTAAATTATTCATATCTATATCATATCCCCCTTTAAATGTAAAAGAACATTTTATAAACAATATTTGGGAATATGAGCGTAGTTATTTCTCTCCAAGCTTCTTCCTGCTGTATGGGGATGCTGTTAATCAGGTCTTTCATGGTATATCCTGTGTGCCAGGTTCATCTCGTTCAGCAGTTGAGTGAAGTAATTTTCTGAAGGTGTTCAACAGTGACCTTTCAGGAGGGTGTGGTCTATCAAACCATATTTGCCTGGAGTCAATCCACAGGGTCTCATCCTCTGTGAAAAAAAAAAAAAGAACCTCTTTTCCAAAGCACCATATCCTTAGACCCAAATTTGGAAGTCATGATACCTTTAGAACATATATGTTGGTTTAGTTTGGCAGACCACACAATGAAATGTCTCTCTGTACTTAGCTCCTTCACAGTCAAAAAATTTAAAGAAAACACAATAAAATACATAATCCAGACATTTTGTGAACTTTCCATTTTTACGTGGCTTATTTTTATTTCTTTTAATCTATGACTATCTGTAGTCTGTCTCTTTAAAGACTTTACCCTTTTTTAAGGCATTAACTTTATTTTATGACTCTCTATACTCTTTTCCTTTTCTCTCCCAAGCCTATGTACTTTATCTAATAGTATGACCCATTTAGAGGTCTTTTATGTCTGAATCTGTCCTATTGTGAATCTGTAATTCTTTAATGTCCAGGAACACTTTAACATTGCGCTTTTAAAATGCTAAGCTCTTAAGAATCTAAGCTGCGACAATCTCAGGTCAAATACAGGTACTGCCTGCTTGCTCTACCCAGTCCAACATGGCAGAGCCGCTTGTACCAACATCTCTGTGTATGGCTGCGGAAATCCACCATGCTCTCCTGCCTGACTAAGCCTAATCCCGCCATCTGCCCAGGCAGGAAGAGCTGAGCCATGGCATGGTCTCAGCTACTTTCTTCCCGATCCCGAGTGGGCAGACAAAATCCGGGCACACAAATGCTTCATAGCTGGAGTTTGCACCCAGGAAGCCTTGTTTTAAAATGGCGTAGCTTTTTTCCTGTCACTATTGCCGAGCCAGGAAATCTCTCTGCAGCATGACCCAGCAAACAGCAAAAAGCTGTGTTAAACTCTCTTGCTCTCCTTTTTAAGTCCTCTCAGGTTTTTAAGTGGATTTAGCTCATCATTTTGAGGTGCCAAACTGTAGTAAGGGGGGAGCGGGCTGGCCACATCCCGCCGCCCGGCTCCCAGTGCCTGACTCGCTTAGCCCCAGAAATAATTACACAGAAACTGTATTCATTGAAATACTGCCTGGCCCATTAGCTCTAGCCTCTTATTGGCTGACTCTCACATATTCATTTAACCCATTTCTAATAATCTGTGTGTCACTGCGAGGATGTGGCTTACCGGCGTGAGTCTAACCAGTGTCCATCTTGGGCCGAGAAGCATGGCATCTACCACACTTCCCTTCTCCCCAGCACTCTGTTCTGTCCACTCAGTCCACCTAAGGGCTGCCCTATCAAAAGGCCAATGAAGTCTCTTTATTTAACCAATGAAAGCAACAGAAATACAGAAAAACCTCCTACACCACATGGCATTTTGTCACAGCAATAGAAAAGTAACTCATCTCATTCAGAAATCAGAAGCCCATCTCATTTCTGCTGTAACATGTGAAACATCACCAGGAAATTCACTTGTGGATGTCACTCCCTGTCCTTTGATCAGCCACAAGATTGCCCTAAAGGTCTTCTTGCCCTGTATCTTAATTAGGGTTACTCTATCTGTGATGCAATACCATGTCTAAAAGCAAGTTGGGGAGGAAAGGGTTTATTTGGCTTACACTTCCATATCACAGTTCATCATTGATGGAAATCATAGGTTCCTTCCTCTCCTCTCAAATAACTTTAGCTTGTGTCAATTTGACATCAACTATCTAGTACACCCTAGAATTATTGACTTTTTTTCAGGTATAAATACTAAGTAAGCAGGACTAGGGAGGTGGTTCAATAGGTAACATGCTTGCCACGAGTGCACAAGGACCTGAGTTCAAATCCCAAAGACCACATAAAAAGCTAGGTATGATAACATAAACTTGTAAACCTAGGATGGTGTGGCAGAGATAGACAGATCTCTGGGGCTCACTGTCCAGTTAGTCTAGCCCATGTGGTAAATGCCAGGAGAGTGAGAAACCATGTCTCAAAACCAAAACAAACCACAAGGTGGATGGCTTCTGAGAAACAACAACCAAGATACGTGTTCACATGTGCACACACACAAACACATATATAACCCAAAGACAAACATTCAAGGTGCCTAGTGTCAAGAAACCTTGAGCAAGCATAAGGAGCAGAGAGAAAAATAAAAGCTCTGCATACTTAAAATATGGTTGTTATTAAAGTAAGGGATATAAAATTTGAAATGGATCAGTGCCAGCGTGACCCATGGCTTGGTTGGCAGTGTAGGCAACCTCAGACTTACACCCAAGGCTGCTTCAAAATGCTGATGCTCTTCCCCAGAATCATCACAAAAGGACCAGAGAGTAGAAAGATTGGAAATGGCCCGGGCATGGGCAAAAGTATACAGGAAGGAATCATGCTGGGAGTAGAGCTTGTTGGAGAAAATTATTAGTGCATCAAACCACATGTGGGTGGCTCTGCAAATAGTTACTATTTTAAAGAGTTTGAAAGGTTAAGGGTAATTCATTCACAGCTTGTGCTTCATATTAAAAGCTTCATATTAAACATGCATTAAATATAGTTTGCTCAATTAAAAGCAAAAGGAAAAAAAGTTTTCATAATCTCAGGGCTGTATTCTCTCTGAGTGGGAAACACACCAGCATCTGAAGGCTGGTAGGGGACATGTTTCCTGCTGTCAGCCTCACATCCACCCTCAGGAGTAAAACCATTTGAGCCCAAGACTTTTAAATCCTTACCCCTCCTTGGAGGTTCTACACAATGGCCTTGCCTCAGCCCCTGGACCTCTTGCTAATGATGGAGCATGTGAAGGGGGTGATGGATAGAGAGAGGCTGATGGGTACCATGTAAAGATATTGAAAGTTTCCTGGGTACCAAGAAGAAAGCTTACACTCAGCTTCCACTTTCCCTGTGTGACAGTAACAGTCTTCATTCTGCCTTTGGGACAGCAGAAATCACACCTCTGGGTATCCATCCTAACTTTTTCTCTTTCATGCTATAACTAACATTAATGAGATACTCTGGCTCCATGGTGTATTATGTATTTGTTGTTCATTACTATAATGATATACATGAAGCAGGTTTACAAGGAAAAGCTGTTCATTTAGTTCATAGCTTTGGAGGGAAGTCTAATTAGCAACAGGACTGGTTCTAGAAGGGCCCATGGCACTTGGAAGGAATATAAGCAGATAAAAGGCATCATGTGTCAAAGTAGGAAGCTAAAGAAGCTAGGAATCCCATAATCATCTTGGACACACACACACACACCCATGACATAACGTCCTCCCACTATGCACTATCTCTTGAAGGTAGCACTACCTCCCAGCCTTGCAACACTAAGAATCAGATTACTGACACGAGAAACTTTGTGAGCCTCCTTAAACCATATCCACACACTACAGTAAGTACCTGCTAACTACTGAACCATTTTACTCAGGTGTCTACCATTGCTGCTGCCTGGCTGCTTCTTCTTACATCTTGCAACATAAAAAAACTACATTTCCCAGCTTCTCTTGCAGACATATGTGCCTATGAGAGAAAAAATATAAGAGGAGGAGTAAAGTGGAAGAGAAAGCTATGCTGCTTGGTTTGGTGTGAAATCTGCTGGGCTTTTCTGAAGCCACAGGAAACACATTCTGGTTGGGATGGACATTCCCAGAGCCATGAACTTGGAGAAGTAATAGGACAGTGAGAATAATGCACTTTCCAAGAACTCACATCTAGTTTCCATTCTGCTGGAGTGCTTTTAGGAAGATCAGTAAACCTTGCTGCAATTCAGATGTTGGGGTCTACCTCTAAAACTCATGTAGTAAAAGTTTTGTGTCCAGAGTGGTATGTTGGGGGACAGTAGAACTTTGTGGAGGGAGAGCTCTTACTGAAGGTCTTTGGGTCATTATAGGTGTGCCTTTGTAGGTAGTGGGTCCTTGGTTCCTCTCACTCACTCCTTGATCCTTGATTCATGTGTGTGTGGTTCTGCTTTACCACACACTCCCACTACATGCCCTCCTCACTACAGACTAAAATCAAGGGTATGATGGATATATGTTGTGATCATGTGAACCAAAATGCACCTTTTCTCTTTATAATGTAGTTATATCACGTATGTCATTACAATCATAGAAAGCTGGCCTGCATACTTCTTAGTAAGAAAAAATGAAATCTAACTGAATGGGCTTCAAGCTTGTAGTAAGAGGCACAGGCTGTGTTCCCAGCACCCGGCTCCCAGCCGCCCAGTGCAGGGCACCTTGTTCCATCCTGCCTGGCTAGCTTAATTCCCGAAATAATTATACAGAAACTGTATTCATTTAATTACTACCTGGACCATTATATCTAGCCTCTTCTTGGACAACTCTCACACCTTAAACTAACCCATTTCTATTCATCTGTGTTTGCCACGAGATCGTGGCTTACCGGGAAAGATTCAGCATGTCTGACTCTGGTGATTTCCAGCACTGAATCTCTGTCATGTGCCTATGACTTGGCTGCAGTTTCCAGAAACTAAGACGTGGTTGCTATGAATTCTTCTGATCATTCAACCAAATGTCATGGCATACTTGTGTACAGACACATCTGTCCCAAGGCATTTCTAAATGCAGCAGCCCTCGAATACTACGGGTTCTATCTGCATGTGAGGAGCCAAGCACCTGTGAACAAGAAATACGCAAAAATCACGTCCTATGGAGCACACAGAGACACTTTCTTACCATTACTCCCTGAGCAGTATAGTACAGCTATTAGCATAAATTTACAATATATTAGGTAGCAGAAGTAATCCAGATACAATTCATAGCAAACAAGAGCATGAACATGGGTTTTTTTTTTACACACATTACACCACTATAGAGCCTGGAGAATCTTGCAGAACAGGGGAGAAAAGGATTGCAGGGGCCAAAGTGGTCAAGGACACCACAGGAAAGCTCACAGAATCAACTAACCTGGGCATATAGGGGCTCACAGAGACTGAACAGATAACCAGGGAGCCTGCATGGGACTCACCTAAGCACTTTGCATATATGTGACAGTTGGGTAGCTTGGTCTTCTTGTGAAACTCCAACAGCAGGAACAGGGGCTGTCTCTGACTCTTTTACAGGCTTTTGGGACCCTACTTTTCATACCGGGTCACCTTGCCCAGCTTAATACATGGGGAGGCACTTAGTCTTACTGCAACTTGATATGCCATGTTTGTCGATACTCATGGGAGACCTGCCCTTTTCCTAAACAGAAATGGAGGAGGAGTGAAAATAGGGGGATACTTGGAGGGAGTTGGGGAAGAGGAGGGAGGGGAAACTGTAGCAAAGAAATAAAATAAATAAATAATTATTAAAAATAAATAAAGGAAAGGCATGTGAGCATATGTGGGGCCAGGGACCCAAGCCCTGTGAACACTAAGGGGTAAGTGCACATTATCTTGTATCCCCTATAATAGCTCTAGACAAGCTGAAGATCCCAGTACCCCATGAAAGACAGAACGAAGCAGTTATGTGTGCAAAATATAAAACATGAGAGACAGATATACCCTGTTCCTAAAACAATTGATCACCATGGTCCGTTGCCTTATGCGTTCTCAAGCATTAATAATATAGGAAAATGTAATTTATAGTTTTGTCACTGTGTTTTTTTAAACTAAGACAAAGTTTTAAAGACATCAACTCCCAAAAATACATTCCTAAAAGCTTCTAGGGGCATGGAATTTTGGCAACGTTTGAGTTTACACACAATACTCTATAAAATAGCCACCAGTTAAGAGTTTTTATTGAGCTGAGCAATGGTGGTACATGCCTTTAATCTTGAGGCAGAGGCAGACAGATCTCTGTGAGTTCGAGGCCCATCTGGTCTACAAGAGCCAGCTTCAGGACAGGCTCCAAAGCTGCAGAGAAACCCCGTCTCAAAAAAAAAAAAAAGTTCTCATTGAGGGCTGGCAATATGGTTTAATAGGTAAAGGTGATTGCCACCAAGTTTGATTACCTGAGTTTGAAACTTAGGACTCACATGTTGGAAGGAGAGCACCAACTCTCACAAGTTTTCATCTGACATACACACTACTGGAATGCACTAGAATGTGTGCATGCACGCACGCACACACATACTAAATAAATTTTTACCTAAGGATTAGTATTGAAGTTAGCTTAGTGGTACACTCCTGTAACCCCAGCCCTCAGGAAGCTGAGACAGAAGAACCGCCATAAGAGCGAGGTCAAGTAGGGCTACAGGAAGTGCCCAGCCAGCCACAGCTCACTGCAAGACCTAGTCTCAAAAGGAACCCAAAGGAAAAAGAAAAGACTTAACACTGAAGAAATGTGTGAATGAGGTCTCAGCTACAAGTGTCATTTTGTCTGACTCATTTCTTCATTAAATAACATCCAGATAAATGTTTGATTGACTTTTTCACACATCTCAATCATTTCAACACATTTCCCAAACCTATTGGCACCTTACTGAGCTGTGCCAGACACAAACAGCACTTTCCCACAGCAAACTCAAAACTACAGCCTTTTACTGAGGCCTTCATTGTTTGTGGTGTGTCTGTGTGTAAGCGGTGTATATGAGTGTGTCTATCACTGTTTACATGTGTGTGGATGTACATGAGTGTGCAGGTACACATACACAGGTTCAAATACATGCAAAGGCCCAAAAGTCTTCTTCAATCAAAGTCCATTTTCCTTACAGATGTAATATCTCTTAATCGAGCCCAGAACTTGATGGATAGCTAACTAGCTAGCTTGCCGCAGGGATACCCTGACTCTGTCTCCTGAGTGCTGGGATTGCGGGTGACCACTATACCAGCTCAGCTTTTTTGTGTGAGTTCTAGGGATCTGAACTCCAGTCCCTATGTTTGTATGGTGAGAGCTTCATCTGCTGAGCATCTTCCCAGCCCCTGGAGTCTTTACTGGCTTGTTTTACAGCTAGAAAGAATTTTTAACTGTTTTCGTTAAAAACAAAATTTTCACTCAATATATTTGATCATGTGTTTATCCTACCAGATCCTCCCCACTTTCTTACTCACCCAACTTTATATGCTCTTTGCCTTGCTCTGTCTTTAAAATAAACAAAAACTAAACAACAACAAAACACACACACACACGCATCTCACAAAAACAAAAATCAAAGTAAATAAGCAAAAAATGCCCAAACAAAGCAAAATGACACAAAAAGTCTACAAAAATACCATGAGTTCATTTTGCACTGGCCATTTATTGCTGGGCACGAAGCCTGCTTTGGGGTGTGGTTAATACACCCAGTGAGATTTCATTGGAGAAAACTGATTCATCCTTTGTCAGCAAATGCTGATTACAGATAGCTTCCTGGTTAGGGGTGGGAGCCCATATCCCCTTCCCCATCTCAGTGCTTGGATCGTGTCTGGTTTTCCAAAGGGTCCAAAATGGAATTTTACTATGTTTTTTATTTATGTGTGTGCAAATGCATATGTACAAATGTATGTGTGCAAGATGTAGGTATGCACATGCAGATGTTACGCATGTTGAAGTCAGAGTATAGAACGCTGAGGAAGCCCTGAGTGAATGAACTCTTGAGTAAATGTGTACCATTGACATGAGACAGCCATGTCAACGATTCCAAGGCCTCAGGCACATGGAATATCAGCAAAGCCATTCCCCATAGGGGCCAAGCTCAAGTAAATGACCAAGCTTTCCTTGGGGTTCCAATTGAAAGCAAGCAAGTGACCAGTATTACAAAAACTGGCAACTATAGCGTCCCTCTTCTCCTGGATGTTTACAGCCTGAGACTGCTGACCCACAGAGACTGCCTACTGAAACTAGCTAATCCATACCCCTCTGCTGTACTTAATAAACACACCGAGGTTCCAGGTTGCCAGTGGTAGTAGTGCCATTCCATAGGAATGAGCACACCAACACACACCTAATCCCACCTTTCCTGTGTCTGTTCTTTCTCCATCCCCTCACTGCTCCTAGTCATAGTTCCAGGACCCAAACCACACAGGGCACAGCATCAGAGGATGACTTATGGGAAACAGTTCTCTCCCACTGTGTCCCCAGGCTTATATCACTGGGCTTGAAGCAAGTGCCTTCACCCACTGGGCTATATCCCTGGCCTAGATCTTTAACAAAACAAAAATGAGGAAATTGTGATTGGGGAAATGGTCCGTCGGCAAAGCGCCTGCTGTGGAAGCTGGGGGATTGGAGCTCAGGCCCTCAACACTCACATGAAAGCTGGACACAGCAGTGTGTGTCTATAATCCCAGTTCTGGGATCAGAAACATCGGATCCCTAGTGTTCACTGGACAGCCAGGGTAGCCATAACAATGATGAGCTCTAAGTTCAGTGAGAGACCCTGGCTCAAAATTAAGTTGGAGAGTAATTGAGGAGAACATCTGATGCCAACCTCTGACCTACACAGAGAGAGAGAGAGAGAAAGAGAGAGAGAGAGAGAGAGAGAGAGAGAGAGAGAGAGAACCATGTACATATATACATAATATATAATATATACTCACATGAAAAGACACATATGACACACACACAAAAGAGGGGACGAGGAAACAAAGGTGGGGGAAAGTAAGAATGAAGGGAGAAAAGAGAAAGAGGCAGGCAGACATAGGGAGACAAAGAACAAGATGCAGGAACATGCAAACAGAGAAACAAAGAAGGAGATACGGTGCTGTCAGATAAAAGACCCCTCACACCTGGGGTTCCCACTACTTTCAAAGTGAGCTTGGCCCACATGTGGGAGAGGCTAGCATCACCGCAAGTGCACGGAAAGTTGCCAAGCCAAAAGAAAAACAATCACAGAGTAACGAGCATATGAGCCTTTTTGCCTCTTCCAAGGAATCAAACAGTGACTCAGAACAGTGCATAGAAATCAAAGACGGCTGCTTCAAAGCTTCAGCGAAGATGAAAAGAGGACAGAAAGCAGCATGACTAACAGCAGCAGGCGGAGCCAAGATGAAGCCCACTCCATCATTATCTCCTGAAAGTCAGCTTCGACTTTGAAAATCCACTCAGAGATTTGTACAGGGAGCTTTATGGAAAGTTCCATAGCAGACACAAGGATGAGACATCCTAGGTAGGGGGAAGTGAAAAATAAAACTGCACTTATAAAAAGCTTCCAGATCAATGCATGCCCTGACTCCAAAGAAGGATGGTCTTCCACTATGTCATGTAGCTTAAGCTCAATTTTAGATGATAGTCCCAGAGGTAGATGATAGAAAAAATGGCTCTCAAGTTAATATATACTCTGGATTCCCTTTTTTAAAGTGACTTTTCTCTAATGTCCCCGAGTGTGGGAAAGGAATACATGTTAGTCCTACACTAAAGACTTAGGATTTGACAGTGGGTTTCAATAGAAAGCAAGTGAAATGATCTCTCTCTCCCCCTCTCTCCATCACAAAATATTTCCCTGTCACTCATGCTTACACACACACACACACACACACACACACACACATGCACACACACACACACACAGAGAGAGAGAGAGAGAGAGAGAGAGAGAGAGAGTTACTGCAGAGTTCCTTCCATCAGCTCTACATGTGATAGAACTCCACATCATAGAAAACTGAGCAGTTGTACTTAGTGATGGATACAAGCTATTAGGCCTCTTGTGAAAGGCAAACTTCAAGAACAGAGGTATGTTGTTCCTGATTACAGGATGATGCGTCACCTGAATTCTGGGCTCCATCTTCCTTACGTTAGAAGTCTCATAAACTCTTTACACTCAAATATTACTCATGATGTTGTCCTTCTTGGAATATTTCTAGAACTGCATATTTCAGGCTGGCTGTAAAGGAACACATCAGTAAATAGCCAAGCACACAGTGGAGCTCAGGATATGAAACACTTGCTGCACAAGCAAGAGGTGTCAAGTTCAGATCTTCACAACCTACTGAAAAAGCAGGGCAGGTATGGTTGCAGCCTGCAATCTGAGCACTGAGGAGGAAAAGGCAGGAAATACTCCTGGCATGTTGACTACCTAGACTAGCTAGAATTGGACACCTCCAGGTTCAGTAATAGCTCTATTTCAACAATTACAAAGGAAAGCAATAGACAAAGATGTTTACTGTCCATTTTGAACCTCTATATGAACTCATACATTCATGCACACATACCCACACACATGTATGTGACCACACACATCCAAATATGCATACACTAATGCACATTACACATAGACACATTTAAAATATAAAAGTAAAATAATTTTAAAAAGTCAGGCGCACACCTTTAATCCCAGCACTCAGTAGGCAGAAGCAGATCTCTGAGTTTGAGGCCAGCCTGGTTTACATAGTGAGTTCCAGGACAGCAAGGGCTACACAAAAAAACCCTGGTCTCAAAAAACAAACAAAACAAAACAGATAAAAAATTTAAAGAATATAATACAGTACCTGAACATAAGAGTTCAATAAAAATTGATTTAAAATAGTTCCTTTTAAAAAAAAGAAGAAAGAAAGAAAACTTGATGCTGTTCTTTCACAAGAGTTAATGGTAAAACACATATATTTCTAATATCATGATCTTCTTGATTTTTCCCATATATTAAATCCTTCTCACTACCTTGGAGGACCACAACCTTCAGGTTCCTAAGAACACCTTCACATTACTTCAGTGGACTGAAGCTTCCAGTGTTTGATATTTGATTCTTGATCAATTTGCACAGAACAGTACACACACGCTACACTACATTACACACACACACACACACACACACACACACACACACACTACATATGAAGATCCAAAGCTGTTAGAAAATATCTGTTCTTCCTGACAATGTTCTGTACTCTATCAAGTCACAGAAAGTCTTCCTCTGTGGTTAAACATGACTGGAACCCACATCTGCCTTTCTTCTGGTTTGACAAGATTACAAGTAAACATGCAAGGAAGAAGAGAAAGCTGTGTGTATGCCACTGGATGTTTCTCACTTTATTGATTCATTTTATAGCATTATAGTTGGCTATTTCTATAAACACTGCCAAGTTTACCAGAACAAAAGCATTACTCTTTCAGAAAAACTATATTGACCCTGTTTTTTTCCTATTGTTCTGTTCTTTGGCAATTTAACACATGTATATAATACATTATGATTATTCTTCTCCCCACCTTTTCTTATGTCCCTCTCACCCCTGTATTGCTTCCCTGCCTCTTTCCTAAATATCTATTTCCCAGATTTGTGGCGTTTTGTTTTGTGACCCACTGAATTTAACCGAGGTCATCTGTTTGCCCATGGGTTTGGACCTATTCACTGGAGCCTATTGGGCTTATGGGTGATAGACAACTAAAACAATGACTCCCCCTCTCCCAGAATCTATCAATAGTCAATAATTCAGCAGGGAGAGGCAGTCTCCTGGGGCCCTCCCCATCTACTGGCTGGATTTTCAGTGCAACCCGCTGAATAGAAACAGATGGTGTGTGATGTGCCTAATTAGATAACAAGGACAGAATCTTACTCCCTCAACAAAGCTGTCTTTGGATGAGGCGTGCTGCACAGCACGTACACCAGCCATAAAAATGAGTCTGCCAAGCAGGGCATCCCCCTTGATATCATCAATCAAATCAGTTCTCATTCCCTTCCCTTGTCTCTCCTCTGCCCCTGGGCTACATCTTCCTGTTTTTATACACATTGACAAATATGAACAAAGATGGAAAGATGCCAGTAGTTAGTCACTAACTCTTAAGTCAATATAAGAATACCTGGAAATTTGACAACTTTCGTAAGTGAGCATGCTTTTACGGCTAATAAATTTTCAGGGCTTGGGGTGTAAAATGTATTTTTTTCTGCATATTACAGTTGTACATAGGTAAAAAGATTAATACTGAGTGACCACACCAAGAAGTCAAACCAACTCTTGAGTTCCCTGCAACTCTATGCATAAAAACATACCAGAAGTGCTGTCTGGGGGTTATCAATGCTATGTACAGTTCTTATGCTCCTAAACTGTCCTGTGTCACACAACCCCTTCCCAAAATACAAAGACTCCCAAAAGTTCAAGCACATATAGAAGCTTATCTATTTTTCTATAAGGTTGGTACTGATAATTAGAGGGGAAAACATTTGTCACAGCAACTTTATAGACTATAGTATTTGGTTCCTTTATTCTGCATCACTATAGACTTTCTAGAAATAAAAAGGGATGCTTTCTGGGCCACAAGCCCTTTCATCTTCACTCTACTGTGATGGTAAGAGAAACATCAATAATGCAGTAGAGCACCCACAAGAACTTCATTAACTTCAAGTAAGCGGTATCTGTGACTAGCCAACAGAAGCTGGCTCTAATGGTTTGAATGACAATGGCCCCATAGACTAATATGTTTAAGTACTTGGTCTCCAGTTGGGGGTACTGTTTGGGAAGAATTGGGAGGCATGGCCTTGTTGGAGGAGGCACTTCACTGGGAACGGATTTTGAGGTTTCATTAACTTCCTTAGTTGTAGCTCTTTTTATGGGTGGGGGATGTCCACTTTGGTCTTTGTGTTACCTATTATTAACAAATCTTTCCCTCTCTAAGTTTTGCTCATTGCTCAGATGGAGCACAAAGAAGGTAGGTACAATGAGTTAGTCATCCTCTTAATCTTTGACTCCCAGAACACTGCTCAGCATCAATGGTACTCAGGTAAGTGGCATTTGTGATTGGCCAACAGAAGCTGGTTATAATGGTTTGAATGAGAATGGCCACATAGGCTCATATGTTTAAGTACTTGGTCCCCAGTTGGTGGTACAGTTTGGGAAGGATTAGGAGGTATGGCTTTATTGGAGGTGGTGTGTCCCTAGAGGTGAACTTTGAGATTTCAAAAGACCATTCCATTGCCAGTTACACATCCCATCCTTACTGTTCAAGCTTCATGCTTTCTGATCAAGATGTGAGTTCTCAGCTACTACTTCAGTGTCACACCTTGTCACCTGCTGCCATACTCCCCACAATGATTGCCATGGACTCCAACCTTCTGAAACTGTTAGCCCCCAATAAACATTTTCTTTAATATGTTGCCTTGGTCATGGTGTCTTATCACAGCAATGGAAAAGTAACTAAGATAGGGACTGTTGCTTTCTTCACCTGTAGTATTTATGGATGCCTTGAAGCCCTACTTTCCTCCTCAGTGCATTCTCCTCTCAAACACATACACAATCTCCAAGATGAGTACCCTGCTCAGCTCTGTTTACCTGGATAGTACAATCAACTATGATCAGGGTTTCATTGTACCAAGTGATAAAAATGTGTTGCAATTCATGCCCAAAGATAAGGTTTGAACTTATTTTGTCCTGTCTCTTGCGATTGCCACTGGTATTTCAGTCTAATTCAAGAAGAATAAAGCCACAGTACTATATAACTGTTGAAGTCCATAAATCTGAATGTGTATGAACAGAACAATGACTTAGTAAAACTGAGATTCAACACAGCCTGCTCCCATCAAAATCAAGTAATATCATAGATGTAGAGACCCCTAACTACAAGGGCTTTCCAGACTGGGGTCTGGGTAAGAAGAAGACAAAGAAAGCATTAGTGTTTTGGTCAGGGATCTCTTGAGTAACAGGACTGATGGAATGAACATATATTACGTGGGGATTTACTATATTGCCTTACACCATTTTGATAGGAAATTCAAATATGCTGAAGGTGCTACAAACTTACTGATTGCTCAGTTCACAAGTCTAGATGTCTCATCAGTCTCAACCTGGTACTGAAGGAGTGGAAGAGACTCTTGGTCTTGGTCCATGTTGGAAAACCAAGGAAGCTAAGGTCCAATGACAACAAAGAACAGTACCATCAGCAGCAAAAAGAGAGCATATATGCCTTCCAGAAGGGAGAGAAGGTGGACTTTAAAAAGTAACAGCTTTTGCAGATAGAGAGATATTTCAGCCACTAAGGGCACTTATTGCCCTTGCAGAGGACCCAGTTTTGTTCCCAGCAACCATATGGCAGCTCATAACCATTAGTAGCTCCAGTTCCAAGGAATTAAGACACCCTTTTCTGGCCTCTTAAAGCTCCAAGAAGGCACATGGTACACAGATATACATGCAAGCAAATCATTCATACACATAAAAATTAATAAGTCTTTTAAAAATAACAACATCTTTCCCCTTGAATGTTCTTATATCAGCACACATACACACCACCACCTCCACAAAAAGATTTGCCCACTGTAAGGGAAGATCTTTCTCCTCTGTTAACCCTTCCAGGAAATACCTTCACTGCACATCCAGAAGCATATCTTATACTTGATTCCAGATCCAGTCAAGTTGACAACCAAGATTAACCACCATAATCAGGAACTCTGGCCAACTCAGAAACAAATGAACCCCAAATCACAGATTTCCACTGAAATTGGACCGTGGAACTCAACTGTGAAAAAGGAAAGAGAAGTTCATGCCAGTTTTACTATTTTACCTCACACTGCAAAAAATTACAACCATGGTGATCCATGTCTTGCCTTGTCTGTCACAGAAGTAGGCATGGCACAATTTCATATCACAACAACAGGAAACATGGAAAGAAAGGAGGATGATGCCATATGATATTTTAATTCTAATTCCAGTCCTACATTATTACTAGTAATTGTCAATAGTCTCTTAGTATGCCTAACTTATAAATAATATTAACAAAGGCTTGTGAGCATGAAAACAGTCTATATACATATGGTTCTATGTTATGCATAATTTCAGTTACATGAACATAAAGAAGTTATTAGATACGAAAGCAAGATAGAATGCAAGTTAGAGAAGGACTAAAGAATTTCATTCCACAAACTCCTGGAACAGACCCAGTAAGGTTCCCTTCAGGACAGAGCCCTCATAAAGCAAGAAAAGTCCCAGTTGACTAGGACAACAAGAAGAGAAACAAAGATGAGGCAGCCCAGTAAAATCATAATCTTGTTAACGCTACACAGAAATAACCAAGCAGAACAATTTGTGTCATTAACATGCCATTTGGAGCACAGCTCCTTCTTAAAGCTCAGAAAAAAAAATAATTTCATGTAAAATGAACAATAAGATGATGTGATTCGAATGTATTACACAAACAGGCAGAATAAAGCAGAGTAACACCCCATGGACAAGAAAAAGTATTCCAGAAAATGTATTCTTATTATGCACTTGAAAATTGCATTTTCATGTCAAACAGAACAAAAGGACATCAATGGTATGTATCATGGAAATAGAATACAATTCAGATACTAAAAAACTCAGAAATCTTATGACAGAATGCATTAAAATAGGAAAAGGTAATTTCAAAAGTAAAGAATAAACTGGAAAAATACAAGGCAATATACTAGCCATATGTAGAAAAATAAATTTCAGGAGTTTAACATTTTTCAATCTTATTTTATACATATGGGTGCTTTGCCTGTTATATGTCTGTGTCAAATGCATGCCTGGTACTCAAGATGGCCAGAAACGTGTGCTGGATTCCCAGGAACTGGAGTTACAGATAGTTGTGAGCTGTCACATGGGTGCTGGGAACCAAATCCAGGTCCTCCAGAAGAGCAATTGATGCTCTGAACCACTGAGCCATAGAATTTTAATTTTTCAAATGTAAAAACATAAATAGATCAGAAGAGAAATGGATAAACATTTAAATAAGAAAATAAGCTGTGAATAGTGGAAAAGAAGTCCCTGAAAACTCAGCACCTGAGTGGTCAAGACAAGATGATCAAGACTTCAAGGTCTCCCAGGGATACATGGAGAACCTGGATCCTATACATACACCCAGGCAAACACCACACAACAGGAAAATAAATAAATCTTTAAAAGAAACTTCAGCTCCCCCTCCACCCATGGTGTCTTAGAGACAAAGACTACCCAACAGCAATGACAACCTTTGGCATCAAAGACTATGTTCATGAGACCTGATTTCCCAGGGAAGGATGCCAAGTGAAAAAATGGCCAGAGTCTAACATGGAGCATAAAATGTACAAGATGGCTTCTAAGATCTTGTCACCACAGGCATTTATCAAGCCATCAATGAATTTGTATGTGGAAAGGACTGATGAACCAATATAAAGAGGTTTCCAGTGACCACACACAGGAAAAAGTGCCTGTCAACCATATAAACAGCACTAGGTAAGTCCTGTGTGTCTCAAACCAGAAGTTCATGACTAATTGTCAAAGTTTCTTTAGTTCCTTTTTCTGAGAATCATCTTGAAATCTGGAAAACATGAAATCTTTTTACTCATTACTGGGTGTCACGTAACCACAGACATGTGCACCTACACACCCACATATCACTGCTGATAGATGGTGGAGTTAGAATTGAGTTGAATCCCAGACCAAAAGCAGATAAATAAAGTAAAAGAGCCAAGTTTTCATCCTTCTTTTTCTCGCTTTTTTTTTACTACCTGGCAACAATAAGAGGTGACTCTTTAAAGATTATTATAGCTAATAAATGAAACACAATGACAGAATGGGTTCAGAGATCCATTCCTCCAGTCAAAGGCAGAACCGCTTGGAAGAGACAAAAGATCAGAGGCTGGTGAATAAATTGCTTGCCATGCAAGCATAACGGCCTGAGTTCAGATCCCTGGCACTCATGTACATGGTAGCATTTCCTGCACTTCAGAACTAGGGGAGGGGTAGAACGGCTGATCCTTGGGGCTCCTTGAAAGAACAATAGTGAACTTTATATGGAAAAGCAAAAAGCCCAGGATAACCAAAACAATCCTGTACAATAAAAGAACTTCTGGAGACATCACAATCCCTGACATCAAATTCTACTACAGAGCTACAGTACTGAAAACAACCTGGTATTAGCATAAAACAGACAGGAGGACCAATGGAACTGAATCAAAGACCTGGATATCAATCCACACACCTTCGAACACCTGAGTTTTGACAAAGAAACTAAAATTATACAATGGAAAAAAGAGAGCATCTTCAACAAATGGTGCTGGCATAACTGGATATCAACATGTAAAAGAATGAAAATAGATCCATATCTATCACCATGCACAAAACTCAAGTCCAAGTGGATTAAAGACCTCAACATAAAGCCAACTACACTGAACTTCATAGAAGAGAAAGTGGGAAGTACAATTGAATGCAATGGCACAGGAGACCACTTCTTAAATATAACACCAGTAGCACAGACACTGAGAGAAACAATTAATAAATAGGACCTCCTGAAACTGAGAAACTCCTGTAAAGCAAAGGACATGGTCAACAAGACAAAAAGGCAGCCTACAGAATGGGAAAGATCTTCACCAACCACACATCGGAAAGAGGGCTGATCTCCAAAGTATACAAGGAACTAAAGAAATTGGTCATCAAAAGAACAAATAATCCAATTTTAAAAATGGGGTAAGACCTAAACAGAGAATTCTCAACAAAGGAATCTAAAATGGATGAAAGACACTTAAGGAAATGTTCTACATCCTTAGCCATCAGAGAAATACAAATCAAAAGAACTCTGAGATTCCATCTTACACCTTTAAGAATGGCCAAGACCAAAAACACTGATGACATCTTATGCTGGAAAGGGATGTGGGTAAAGGGAACACTCCTCCTTTTCTGGTGAGACTGCAACCTGGTATAGCCGCTTTGGAAATCAGTATGGCAATTTCTCAGAAAATTAGGAAAAAGCTTGCCTCAAGACCCAGTAATACCACTTTGGGGTATATACTAAAAGGATGCTCAATTGTACCACAAGTACACGTGTTCAACTATGTTCATAGAAGCATTATTTGTCATAGCAAAAACCTGGAAATAACCAAAATGCCCCTCAATGGAAAAATGGATAAAGAAAACGTGGTACATTTACACAAGGGAATACTACACAGCTGAAAAAATAATATCTTGAAATTTGCGGGCAAATGGATGGATCTAGAAAACATCATATTGAGTGAGGTAACCTAGTCCCAGAAAAACAAATATAATATATACTCACTCATAAGTGGCTTTTAGACATAAAGCAAAGAAAAACCAGCCTACAATTCACAATTCCAGAGAACCTAGACAACAAAGAGGACCCTAAGAGAGAGAGATACATGGATCTAGTCTGCATGGGAAGTGTATGGTCTGTCCTGTCCATTTAAGAGACAAGCCACATCCACTCCCCCCATCAGCAAACACAAGCTGATCTTCAGCTTCCAGCCTAAGCCTTTCCTTTCCATCTCTCTCCCAAAGAGGTAGCTACTGCTGTGGCTCCTCTCATCTCCCCCTTCCCCCCCCTGTTTCTTTCCTCATCCCCCTTCTCCCTCCCATAACCCACTAAATAAATATCCAACCTCACTCTGCATGGTGTGCCTATCCATCTCAGTCTCTCACCCACCACGCAGCTCCCTGCCTAGAGTCAGCTGGCCCTCATGGTTCGCGGCCACTTGGGGACTCCCTGCCTGGGACTTACTGCCCGCACACATGACTGGGGGAATGGCAGTGCCATTTTATTTTTACCATTACAGGAGGTAGAAAAAGACAAGATTTCCTGAGTAAATTAGGAGCATGGGGATCATGGGAGAAGGTAGAAGGGGAGGATGGAAGAAGGGAGGGGAGCAGAGAAAAATATAAAACTCAATAAAAAAAACAATAAAAAAGTGCAAATTGAAAGATAATGAAAAACCAGGACACATAGCTTTGCATGCCCTTGGATCCTTCCCAGTAACTTCTAGAAGATTCTTTTAATTGGTATGTGGGTGCTAACATCTTACAGTTCCAGAAGTTACCACTGAAAAATCTTTGTAATACCATAGGCAAGGACATACCTCTAAACATAAGAAAACTCATGTTCATTGGAAAGCCAGTTCCATAGATTCCTCCATGTCAATGAACATTATGTATGTGTTCTTGTGGGTGTATGTTGCAAGGTACCTGCATGTGTGTGCTTGTAGAGACCATAGTTTGGAACTTGTCTTCCTCAATGGCTCTTCATTTTATTTTTTCAAACAGAGTCTCTTACTGAACCTAGAGCTCACTGACTGAGTTAGGCTAATGAGTTCTACAGATCTACTTTTCTTTGCCCTACCCCCAAATATCCCATTCCTATTCTGAAGAAAATGTGCCAAGATTTTATGTGAGTGCTAGGGACCTAAATGTATGTCCTCATGTTTTCAGGGCAAACCCTTTATCAACTGAGTTGTCTTCCCAACCTAAATGCCCTTTTTGTATTATGAAAATCAAATATTTTTTTGGTTTTTTGAGACAGGGTTTCTCTGTAGCTTTGGAGCCTGTCCCAGAACTAGCTCTTGTAGACCAGGCTGGCCTCGAACTCACAGAGATCTGCCTGCCTCTGCCTCCCAAGTGCTGGGGTTAAAGGCATGTGCCACCACCACCCAGCGAAAATCAAATTTTTTGCCAATCTGTTTATACTTATAGTCTCAACTGGTAATGACAGTGTGTTGGGGTTCTAGCCATCCTAAATTTAAGTTTCAGCCTAAACATGAATCTCACATCAGATCCAATATAAGAATGTCCCACTATGTCAAAAATATAAATTGTATTTTAATGCATTAATTTATTCATAGTCAAAAAGGCAAACATGCACTGATGATTCATTAAAAAAAATGCAGGCAACCCAGGTACCTTCAATTATGTGTTGTAGCTATTCAGTATCGCACTAAGTTAGGCTTGCTTCAGCCCAAAGTCCAAATTTAAAAAAAAATAAAGTCGGAACTTCTATATACTTCCATGATTATAGACTGAAAAACTTTACCATCTGGGGAATTTTCCTCTCCTGTTCCCCAACTCTTTAATCATCTTCCAAATAAACAAGTGTGATTGATTAGAAGTGAACAACAGATTGTACGCTATCTGGGGACTCAAAGACGACCACCTCCCATGAGCATAGGCCCAGGGTTGGCTAGAAGGCACACATTTATGCAAAGCCAAAGCGTAATGAACTTCGTGACTCTCATCAGGCAGAAAACTGACCCATTTTCACCTCAATATCAGCATACACTTGAGCTGCTTCTTAAGGACGGGAAATGAAGTTATACTTGTCAGTCATCCTTGACCATTGTCTGGAAACTATTTGAGACTCAGTAAAATCTCAGCAAATTCTACCTTATGTTCAGTAAATGCTGATAAGCTTCAGCCAAAAACAGTAAAAACTGCACTGGGAGCTGGCATTCAGCCATCCTGCCAGTTAAGTTGGTTGATCTGTTTTGTTAGATAGATTGGATGATGCTATTTTTCCTATGTCATATTTCTGGAATAAAATTGCAAACATGATTGTGTATATTATTTTAGTGAGTATAAAACTAATCTGGAGCTGGAGTGATGCCTCAGTGGTTAAGAGCACTTCTACAGGACCTGGGTTCCATTCCCAGTATCCAGATGGTGGCTCATAATAGTCCATAACTCCAATTCCAGAAAGACTGATGCCTCTTCTGATCTCAGTAGGCACCTTGCACTCATACAATATACATACATACATACACACATACATATATGCATACACACATACAAACAATACATAAGTGCATAAATAAAATGCATAACCAAATGCATAATATAAAGAAACCTAAAGATCTTAGATAAAGATATCTGCAATCTAGGAGATACCTTACCACATAGATAAAGATAGATAGATAGATAGATAGATAGATAGATAGATAGATAGATAGATAGATAGATAGATATGATCATTTCATTTCAGACAGATATAGCCATGAATGTCTATCATCCTAGCACTAATGAAGACTAGATCATGAGTATCCTGAGCTACATAGTGCAACACTGTCTCCAAAAAAATGACAGAAGGTAAAGAAAAAGTGGAAAGAAGGATGGGGGAGAAAAGAACAGAAGGGAAGTAATGAAGGGTAGACAAAAGGAAGGAAGGAAAAAAGAAAAAAACACACAAAAAATGTTTCCAAATAGAATTTTTTAAATTCTTAAGTCTCTTCTTGTTATAATGTTAATTTAAAATACTTTATCCATGAATTATTTTATGTGTCTAGGTATATAATATATTGTTGTCCCCAAAAACTATGGCAGAAACCGAAACTTTCATTCAGCACAAATACAAGCTGAAAATCAGTTTTACTAATGTACAGTTCATAAGACAAGTCTTCCCACAGGTCCTAGTTAGGGTGACAATTGCTCTTATAAAACACTATGACCAAAAACAACTTGGAAAGAAAAGGGTTTATTTGTTTTGCACTTCCACATCATAGTTCCCTGCTAGAGGTAGTCAACACAGGAAGCAAAAAGGCCAAGAGCCTGGAGGCAGGAACTGAAACAGAAGCCATGAGGAGCCTACCAGAAGGCTCGACCTGCTTTTTCTAGCGCTGGGGGTGGGCATCAGCCCAGGGGTGGGACTGCCCACAGTAAGCTGGACACAGCCACGTCAACCATTAATCAAGAAAATGCACTACAGACTTCCCTATAGGCAACTCTTACAGAAACATTTTCTCAATTGAGTCTCTCTTTCCAATGCCTCTGGTTCATGTTAAGTTGACATAAGACTAGCCCATATAGTATTGCAGGCCAATCAGCAGATATTCCCCTCTTCAGCAATTTGAACCTGAGACTCAAGAGATACCCTGCCTTCTCACACACTTAAACACACAGATCTGAAAAGACTTCCATTGTAAAATGAAGACCGGTATTTTCAACATGAATAGAACTTAATTCGGCAAGGCAAAAACATCTTGCTGGCAACTGTGCTGACAAGCCTCAGTAAGCAAAGCCACTTTCTCCTAAGCCAAATGGCCATATAAAATAATATAATATAAAATAATCAAGTATGGTAGAGCTTTCTTAGTGACAACCCATAGGCTGGAGACTGGGAACTTTGCTATCTAGGTAAGTTTTGACAGTACTGTCTTTCAGCTTGCATTTCCCAGTCACGCTGTTTTTTTCCCCTCTGCCTGTCTCCTTTTCAAATGTTAAGGGACTTGATCTTCAGGTGCTGTTTGGATTGCTGATGGAGAGTATGGATATTTCGAAAGCTTTCCTCTGAACGAGTTCTCAGCATGTGGTATTGCCAAGTACAGACCCAAAGCCCTTCAATATTTATGCTCCTTCTATCTACACTCCTTAATGGAGAACTGTAATACCTGAATGATCCGAACCATCTGCTTCGTTGCATTCTTGAAAATGAGCTGGTGGTGGAATTTTACAAGCACTTTCTCTTATCTCTTGTTGCCAAGGAAACCGCTTTTCTTTTTTTGGTGGTGGTGGAGGGGTACCTATAATTCAAGCATCTCTCCAGCACCAAGGCACAACCTTCCTTCTTCCCCCATTTCTTCAAATAAAATAAGTATCTCTCCCAGGGAAGTCTCCTTCTCGGTCATGCTGGGCACTCGGTCTCCAAGGACATTAGAAAGAGCACAGGTCACTGAAAATGCAGAGACGAATGCTGTGCTGAGCCTTTTCCCTACGCAGAACGAAGGAGGCTGGGAAGCTCGATTTGCCCAGCAAAATGATTGTTCACTTGCTGGAGTTTATGAGGTGCTATTTTATCATTTGTGCACATAAGACTCTGGAGAAATGAAAAGATTCATTCTGTACCCTCGTCCCATCCAATTGGAAGTTATTTTACCAAAAGGACCCCTTGCGTGATAAACACAAAATAAAAAATAATTGTGCTCGGCTCCGTGTTGTTTTCTAACTGAAAACATAAAAGAGAATCACCAAGCAATGTGGGAAACTACCCACGGTGTTTATACCCTCAGGGTCTTGAAAGCATCAGTCCGCTAAGGAGGCAGCCCACATCCTACCATGGGCAAGAACACGCCGAAAGAGCTATTGAAATGCATCATTTATGTGTCATGAGTTTGTTTACTTGGGAACAGGCTAAGTGCCAGCGGCACAGTTTGTACTAGGAAGGTGGTTGTGCTCAGAACAACAGAAGATGGCAGTGAACTTTAAAAAAAATGGCATTCTGTCTTTAAAGACACCGGAATAACATGTGACATTTGCATAAGTCATTAACACATCTCCTCATTTTCTTGTTCCCAGAGTAGCTGTGAGGGCAAAAATTGTTTTAATTTCTCCCCCCACATAATCTCTGAAACAGAAACCTTTATACACAGGTAAGCAAGGGAAACCTTTTATGGGTTTTTTGTTTTGTTTTGTTTTGAGGTTTTTTTGTTTGGTTGGTTGGCTGGTTAGGTTTTTGTTTTGTTTCTTTTATGTTTTGAGAGAGGGAGAGAAAGGGGTGGGGGTCTAATGCATCTCAGACTGACTTGTTGTAAGTCAGTGTGGGCTTGCACCAGTGTGTCTGCACTTCTACCTCCTCAGTGTGGGCTTGCACCAGTATGCAAGACCTAGTCCAAGACCCTCTTTAATATGCGTGAATCCACGGTCCACAACATTTGCAATCATAAAGGAGACTGAAGGAAGACAGAAATATGATGGATGCGTTAGAAGAAATGAAGAAAGAATGTTGTCATTACAGTGGGGACTGAGGACTGCAGAGATGACTGGAGAGCACTGGCTGCTTTTCCAGGGTACCCTGGTTTGATTCCCAGCAGCCCCATGGCATCTCACAACCAGTTCCAGGTCATCTAGTGTCCTTTTCTGATTTCCTTGGGAACTGTAAAAGCATGTGGTGCATAGACACATATGAGGGCAAAACGCCCCCACACATGAAGTAAACGTAAAACAGAATATTTTAAAGTTTTTAAAAAGTAGAGACTAAAAGGAACACATAAAAAATCGAGAATGTATTAACCTTAGTGAAAGGAAAAGAGATACTATCCATGCAATAGCATCTCAGAACACAGGTCAGAGAATGGAAAAATTGGAAGAGATTCATGAGCAGGTGAGCAGACAATGTCTTCTCTTCTCTTTAGAGTTCTGACAGGTATGTTTCATCTTAGCCATGGAGTTACTGCTTCTTGGGTGGAAGTTACCATTTAAAATATACAGTCAGGGGCTGGGGTGGTAACTCAGTCAGTAAAGTGCTTGCCATGCAAGCAGGAAGACCTGCTTCAAACCCCCAGAACTTATGTTTAAACAAAAGCCAGATGTGATGGCATGTACTTGATATCCCTACAGAGGAGGAAACAGGCGGATCCTTGTGGCTTGATGGCTAGCGACCTAGCCTATTTTTCAAGCTTCAGACTAGGAAGAACCCTGTTCAAAAAAAATAGTGGACAGTGCTTGAGGAATAAAAATGAAAATTGTCTTCTGGCCTCTATACTTGTGGACGCACAACTGCACACACAGAGACACAAAAAATAAGTAAAATAAAATACTAAAATGAATATACAGTCAAGACTAGTCTATAACTTACTAATGCAAAAGTGAAGGTCACCATCATTTCCCATCACCAAAGTTTTATACAGGCTGACACACTCCAGATACAAAGTAAAGCTTGGTGTCCCCTGGGTCAAGCAGAAACAGGTTCACACTATATTATTTTAATAGAACTTGCTGTGGAACACATCATACACATTAGAAAATTATCCTGACAGCCCAGAAGTACTCTAGAAAACTATATGCAAGTATAGCCTTTAGACTCATTTTCTACCCAAATGGATTTCACTTAAAGGGAAGGCTCATCAGGGGTAGGACATCTGTATATAAACTCATACCTTCCAATTCTTTCCTCTGTCTCATCTACCACCTAAGAATGGTGGGAAGCCAAAACACCTAAGAACACAATTCCTAAATCAAGCAGTGCTTTGATTGTTATCCCTATCAAGGTTTGTATTCCAGATTAAAAGTCTCAGGGACTTCAAACTTTCAGATTAAAAAAAAAAAAAGAAAAACAGAAATCAAACTAATACTCAAAAGCATGTTATCAGAGCTCTTTAGGCCAGAGCCAGGCATATGGCAACCTTAACAAACCACCCCTCACCCATCTTCAAGTAAAGTAAAAAGCAGAGAAAGGAGGTTTAGTCAATGTGGCCCCAAGTTCACCAGCAGGGTTCTGATATGAGGGCAAGAGGTGTGGATGACTCAGCAGTAAACATGTGATCCCACCTGTAGCTGACCCATCTTCTCCTGGCTCTGTCTGGTCTCTTTTGCAAGGTTGTCTGACAAGTTGTCAAAAGTAAGTAAAATCTTTTCCTAGGTGACAAGTTCCTGGTTGACAACTGCCTTTAGCCATTTTCTTTTCCCAGCATGAGACTCCCAGGGAAATTCCAGTTTCATTGGTCCCATTGTCTCAATTTTCTAATAGTGGAAGAAAGGAGTGCAAGTGTCTCTTGGGAATGTCTTCATTGCTGCAAGGACCATTGTTATCATTTCCTCCTCAATTACCAGGGCCTAAAGAAAAAGTTTTTCTTCCTAAACTCAATCTTGTCCTTTGCTCTGCCAACACCTCACCAGGTCCAAGAGACACTGGGACAGTTCCACAAAGCCTGAACCACAGTGAAGAAACCAGATACCCCAGGACATGGCCAGTATCCCAGCTTTCTCAGGTCCCCCAAGATTTGGACACCCACAAATCAGCAGGAAGCAGTCTCTAGAACTTGGCACGCTCATCCCCTTAACCTGCTATGCCTAACTCCTCACTTTTTTATTATAATAAAAATATGAGAATGTTATAATTATGTTGGTCTGCCGTCACCTGTGTACCATGTCCCTTTAAGAGACAAGCTCTGCTCACTGTCAATCTCGCTCTTCCCATTGAGGCAAGCTGGTCTCAGGGGGCCCCCTTCCTTCTCTCTCTCTCTCTCTCTCTCTCTCTCTCTCTCTCTCTCTCTCTCTCTCTCTCTCTGTCCCTCTATTCCTCTCTATACCCCCCTACCCTTATACCCTCCCAATACCCACTAAATAAACTCTCCATACCCAAGCTCTCTCTCCATGGCATATCTGTCTGTCCCTTACCCACTGCAGTCCTCCACCTGCCAGGGGATCCACCAAGGGTCATTTATGCCATAAATCATAACAACCATTACAATTGTTTCCACACAATTTTGAAAATGCCCCTAAGCTACCTCAAGCAAAATCCCTCACAGAATCCTCTGTCACTGAAATGGTCCCCATTTTACTTCACACTGGTGACTTTAGGTTATAAATAACAAGAGGCATCACAGAGTGACCAATGAGTATGGTATAGATTCTAGATTCAGAAGGCGTCTAAATTTAGTCTGGGAACTTCTGACTCTGGGACAAGTGCTAACCATATTGCAGTCTTTTACAAACTGAGAATGAGGCCTGCCTTACAAGGCCCTTGGCAGGTCTTGTAAGAATGATAAAAGCAATATGCTCCCATGCAACATGGCTCTGCATGAAGGAATAGGTTGACACCAAACAATAGCATCTGGTGTGACAGCTAATCTTGGCTAACAACTCAATTCAGTTCAGAGACAGAAAGAAGATTAATAAAACCATACTCCGGGTATGTCCATGAGGATGTAGCAGAGCGGATTTAATTCCAAAGGCTCTGATCCTATGAATGGTTGGGACTATTGATGAATTCGAAATTTGGAGACTATTGGTAAGTGGTGGAATCGAGAAAGGTGTAGCCTGATTAGCAGAACTAAGACACTGGGACATTTCCCTGAGAGCTATCTTTCCCTAGCTCCTTTTTGCTGTTCCATTCTGTTTCCTATCTACCATGATGTGAGCTTACCTACCGCACCTTCTCTACTGAATGGACCAAAACCTCTCAAACAGTGAGCGAAGTAAGTCTCTCCTCCATCAAGCTGTTTCTGTGATCAAGAAAACCCTTTCTTAAATTATTTTTGATCAGGGTATTTTTTGAATAATGCTTTTATTTATTATTTGGGAACAAATATTGATCATATTCTTTCCCGTCCCCAACTCCTCCCAGATTCTCCCCCACCTCCCTAACACACCCAACTTAATGTTCTTTCTCTTTATACAAAAAAAATGGGGTCTACTCTTGGGAACTCTAAAGGACTCTATATCCTACTACATTCGTGATAGCCAGAAACTGGAAACAACCTAGATATCTGTCAATGGATTAATGGATAAAGAAAATGTGGTACGTTTACACAATGGAGCATTACTCCAAAGCTAAAAAATGTTAAATTGACAGATAAATGGATAAAACTAGGAAAAAATCATCCTGAATGAGGTATCCCGGACCCAGAAAGATAAATACGGTATGTATTTGCTTATATGTGAATATTGGCTGTGAAGTCAATGATAACAAGCTACAATCTGTAGAACCACAGACAGTAGGTATAGAGTAAGGGACTAGGGGGGGACACATGGATCTAGTTAGAAAAAGGAAATACAATAGACATGGATGGATGGGGGCTAGAATGGGGGAATCAAGTCAGGAGAAAGAGGGGAGAAGTGGATTAGGGAGGGAATGTGGGGAAAGACAAATAAAATTAAGGGCCATTTGAATGGTAGTATGTAAACCTACTACAGTAGAAGCATCTTAAAATATATACATATATGATGATGATCCAAATAGAATCACCAAATAATGGGGGCCACAAAGTCGTAAATGAAACTTCCAGTGACAGGGATGGGTTACATATAATTTGGCTTGTTGGCCAAAGGGGCCCACGAACATTCTCAAACAACCCTGGCTATTGCCAAGGCTATTGGTTGATCTCCACAAACTGAAGGTAAGGCCATATTGCTGAAGACAACACCTATAGAGCTGATTTAATATGGAAAGGTCGAGCTGATGCGGACATAGAGCCTTCACCCACACTGACAAGCGTTCATAATAATGGAAGGTACTCTGCATGCTACCAGTGGAAAAAGGTAAACACTAACCAAGTTATAAATGTTTCAATCTACAACAGTGACCTTCCTGCAAGATACAATAGTGCAATAATAGGACAATCATTGTGCTGGTAACCAACCAATATCTGATTAGATTTAAGGCACACTCCATGAAATGGAATCCATGCTTAACACTGCTTGGGTGTCCAAGAATCTGACACAAGATAAGCCATGGATCTAAGGGAAAACCAAGTACTACTGTTCTACTAAACAGTGGTTCTCAACCTGTGGGTTGTGACTCCTTTTGGGTCACCAGTCAGATATCCTGCATTTCAGATATTTACATTATGATTCATAACAGCAAAATTACAGTTATAAAGTAGTAACAAAACAATTTTATGGTTGGAGATCACCACAACATGAGGAACTGTATTAAAAAGCAATAGCATTAAAAAGGTTGAGGACCACTGTGCTAAAGGAACATAGCAATAAAATGACTGCTAATGGCATTCTATTATATGCATCAATCAGTGTCTTATTCAGCCATCATCAGAGAAGCTTCCTCCTGTAGCAGACGGGAACTAATACAGAGGCCCACAGCCCGAGAATATTCGGAGAGTGAGAAACCTTGGAACACTCAGTCCTAAATGGGCTGTCTCCATCAAATTCCTCTTCTCAGATCTCAGGGAACTCTGGGGATGAGAAGGCGTGAAGAGTATAAGAGCCAATGGGAGTGGAAGGAAACAAGACCTTCTAATCATAATAGGACTGATGTACAAAGGAAATCAAGGAGACTGTGGCACTATGCACAGAGCCTTCAGGAGTCTAAGCTAGATGGGGTTCCAGCATTGAGAGGGAAAGTGGACACAAGCTCCTACCCCTAATCTAGAAGTTATATCCAATTAACATCCTCTCAAAAAAGGAAAATTAGTTTTTTCTAACAGGTCTCACTGGGTACACAAACCACACTTAATGGCAGCCCCATACCTACTAGTAGATGGGCAACAGGAAATGAACTCAATGGTAGGGTATTTTTGTAGGATTTGGGGGTCTGTTGCTGTTTTGTTTTGTTTGTTGTTTGTCTCATAATGTTTTGTCTGGGCATTTTTTTTAACCTTACAGGCCTATTGTTTTTATAAGGTATTTTCCGGTTTTGCATTTTTATGAGATTTCTGTGTATGCAAATATGTGTGTCTCTGCATCTTTGTGTGTTTCTTGTGATCTTATTTGGCTCTTTTTTGGCTCATTTGTTTGTTTTGTCCTATTCTGATTTATCATCTTATCTTATTATCATTATCATTTCTAGATGCCTGTTTGTTTTCTAATGAGAGAGAGCAAGACGGGATGAATTTGGATGTGTGAGAAGGTGGGGAGGAAATGTAAAGAGTTGGGGAAGGGCAATCGTATTCAGAATATATAGTATGAAAAAAATCTATTTTGAATTCTAAAAATAATAAATGATAATGGCCAACTACACATGAGCATGGACATGCTCTCAAGTGTGGTTGATATCGCTGGAGTCATTCCCTCTCCTAGAAGCTATCAATTGAGAATAACGCCTTGGTTAGGGGTTGCACTTTGTGCCCACTTCCTCTCCTCCATGCTGGATTCTATCCAACTTGTCCCACTGTCACAGTTTCTTTGAGTTCATATGTATGTGTGTTTGCTCCATTGTGTTTGGAAAACAAGATGCTTTCTTTGAAGGGATCCACCACCTCTGGCTCTTAGAATCTTTCTGGCCTTGAGGGGTGGGGTATGATAAAGATATTCCATTTAGAGCTGAATATCCACCAGTTTCTTTTTCTCTGCAAACTGTGCAATTGTAGCTTTCTGTGTTAATTGCCATCTACTGCAGAGAGAAGCTTCTCTGATGAGGGTTGAGTGAAGCATTGATCTAAAGTTCTGGTTAAACCTCCAGGTACAGACTCTAAGTAATCCCAGACCAGCATGGTGATTGAGGTCACAGGGTGTTGTATCACAGCAAAGGAAATGAAACTGAGACAGCTCAGCAGGTAAAGCGCTTGCATGGATTTGAGTTCAACACTTAAAACCCACATAAGAAGCTAGATGTGGACCAGATGGGGTGATGGCACACACCTTTAATCACAGCACTCAGGAGGCAGAGGCAGGCAGATCACTGAGTTTAAGGCCAGTCTGCCTGTTCTGTAGATTGAGTTCCAGGACAGCCAAGGGCTATACAGAGAAATCTTGTCTCAAGAAAGAAAGAAAGAAAGAAAGAAAGAAAGAAAGAAAGAAAGAAAGAAAGAAAGAAAGAAAGAAAGAAAGAAAGAAAGAAAGAAAGAAAGAAAGCACACCAGATGTGGTGGCATGTGTTTGTAATCCAAGAGCTAGGAAACTGGAAACAAATTAATCCCTGGGGCTTCCTGACCCACCAAACTAACCCACTTGTTGAGCTCCAGGCCTGTACATGACCCTGTTTCAAAAAAATGTGAGTGGTGCCTAAGAACATCCTTTGCTTACACACACACACACACACACACACACACACACACACACACACACACCCCACAATTACCGCCCTGGCATCATTCTGCCTGGGTGTTAGACACTCCATGAGGCATTATAAAAATACCCGGTAGCATAATTATCCTCAAGAAGACAGGTACAGAGACCTGGACTCCCCTAACCTCCATGACTTTAAACTGTCTTCAGTGAGAAGGATGTGGAACAACAAGCCAGAGGCAGAGATAATGACCAGAACAGCCTGGGGATGCTCCCTGTATTTTCCTTTTGCTGGAAAGGTAAGAAGAAAATTGTTTACTGCTGTCGTGAGGTCTACTGACAGTTCTAAATACTGAAGATGATACTGCACACAAACAGTATTTACAAAGGGAAAAAGAAAAGGCGGCATGCCACTATAATGATCTTGGAAAAGGCAACATGCCACTGTGAAGCTCTTAGCTCCCTTCATGCTTTCATTCTGGGAGCACAGCATAATTTATGCAGGCTTTCTGTCCTCTGTTGTTTGTAAAAGACAGCAAAGAGCAGCTCCTAAGAGAGAACACGAACATATAAATTGCCCTCCCCAGATCTGGGGAGGCTCAGGTCCCTGGAAACTGCTTGCCTGGAACTTACCTTTCTTTTAAGGGACCCTGCTCTGTTATTTTTCAAAGAGAACAGAGAGCCTTTCTGGAGACTGTTTAGGTTCCTACAAAAGATAAATAATCATTAAAATCATCTTGTCCAAATTTATATTACAAATGACTTTTAAAACCCAGTGAGAAAGTCTGTTTATTTTTATTCAAATTGCATCATTTCCTTCCCACAAATAAATTAAACTTGAGTTCTCTATGCAGCTTGAAAAAATATCTAAGTCACACATGTAATCTCAAAACATGAGAGGCTGACATTAAAGGATGTGGGCTCCAGGTCAGCAGGAACTGAATAGTGAGACCCCATCAAAAAAATTCAGAAAAACACTGTGCATAATGTATCCTGCATTATGTATCTGTTCTACTCTTCTAACTAAAATAGATATATGTTTGATATGTTTATATAACTATACATTACTACATATACGCTATATAATATATACTAATATATTATAGTTAAACTATATAATTATATATTTAGAATATAGGTATATAGAAAATATGTATAATACATAATTATATAATATATAGTAATATGTTACTATATATTTATATATGATCTTGTCTTGTATGTTTCTTTTTTTATTATGTATACAATATTCTGTCTGTGTGTATGCCTGCAGGCCAGAAGAGGGCATCAGACCCCATTACAGATGATTGTGAGCCACCATGTGGTTGCTGGGAATTGAACTCAGGACCTTTGGAAGAGCAAGCAATGCTCTTAACCGCTGAGCCATCCCTCCAGCCCCGTGTATGTTTCTATAAAATAGTCAACTATCTATTATATAATTTTAATATAAAAGTATATCTATAAAATATATATTATTATAGCATTACATACAATATAGATGTATCTATAACATAATTATAATTGTATAATTACAAGTACTGGTTTTAGAACTCAGTGGGAGATCATTTGCCCTAAGTTCAATCCCCAATATTACCAGAAGAATTTCTCATATAATTCTACAATATAGGTATTATAGATTAATATACATGTCATGTATAACATTACATATATATATATTACTTGGTTGTAAACAGAAGGAAGTGGGGAGGGAGGGAATAAGGGGGAAAGAATAGAGGGAAGGATGGAAAGAAAGAGGGAGGAAGGCTGGCTGACTATATATATATATATATATAAAACTTGTATTGTTGTTGTGACAAAATCTTTGATGAAACTAACTTAAGGAAAGATGGGCTCATTTTGGTTCACAGTTTGAAAGCACAATTAGTCCATTATGCTGGAGACATCGTAATGGAAGGATGTTGAGGCAGGCAGTGACATTGCATCCCCAGCCAGGAAACAGAGATGAATGCTGGAGCTCATCTCACCATCTCCTTTTTACGCAGTTCAGGACCCCAGCCTGTCAGTGGTGCTGCCCTCATCTAAAGTAGATCTTACTTTTTCACTTAAGCCTTCCTGGAAATGCCTTCCAAGACACATCCGGAGCTATGTTTCCATGGCGACTCTGAATCTAATCAAGTTAACAATGAATATTAACCGCCACACTATATTGCCCAGATTCTTGCCAACACTTTCAGAACAAGTTTCTAACTGGCCTTTGTAACCTATACTTACACTCACATATGTGTTTACTCTGCTTGTTTTAGAGACTGGCAGAATGTCTTGGTGTGCTTATTTTACAAGTAATGAATGGTTCGGTTCCACATACATTTCCTCTGTGACCAAGGGAAGGCAAGGGTTGGCAACTATTGTCTGTGAAGAGCTAGATGGTAAATATTTCAGGTTTTCTGAGCCACATATTATCTGTGGTAGATGCTCTGCCATGCTGCTGCAACTGATTACAGCCTTAAAAGTATACTGCTCAGTGAAAGCAACTAATCTGAAAACATATTGGGGCTGGGAAAATGCCTCTGTACGCAAAGTATTTGACTTGCAAGTACAGGACCTTAGTTTAAGTCCCAGAACAGAGCATTGTAGTACATGCCTATAACCTCAGTACTAGGGGCAAAGGGAGCTGGGAAGAACCATAGCCAGCCAACAGAGTCCAATCGGTGAGTTCCAGATTCAATGAAAGACCCTGTCTCAAAAATACAAGGTAGAAAGCAATTGGGAAAAACATTTAACATTGACCTATAGCCTCTATGTGTTCAGAAATACATGAGCATGCATACCCAAACACCTGTATACACATATGAACATGCATACATACTCACAAAAAGGCAACATAATCTGCATTCTAGTCCCATTTATGTTGCTGTGGTAAAATATTCTGACTGAAAGCAAACTTTAGGAGGAAAGAGGTCTATCAGTCTTAAAATTCCATACAATCCATGTGGGTAGTTTGAATATAGTTAGCCCCCATAATCTCATATGGAGTAGCATTATTAGGTGGTGTGGCTTTGTTGGCATGGGTATGGCCTTGCTAGAGGAAGTGTGTCACTGTAGAGGTGGGTTTTGAAGTTTCCTATACTCAGAATACTGCCCAGTATCTCTTCCCAGTTGACTTCCTGTTGCCTGCAAGCCAAGATGAAGCCAACACCATGTGTGCCTGCACACTACCATGCTCCCTGCCATGATGATAATGGACTGGATCTCTGAAACTATAAGCCAGCCACCCTAATTAAATGTTTTCTTTTTTAAATTTTTTTAAATGTTTTCTTTATTATTTATTATGTCTACAGTATTCTGTCTGCATATACACCTGCGGGCCAGAAGAGGGCATCAGATCTCATTACAGATGGTTGTGAGCCACCATGTGGTTGGTGGGAATTGAACTCAGGACCTTCGGAAGATCAGTCAGTGATCTTAACCTCTGAGCCATCTCTCCAGCCCCCATTAAATGTTTTCTTTATAAGAGTTACCCTAGTCATAGTGTCTCTTCACAGCAATAGAAAATCCTAACTAAGACATTCACCATTGAGGGAATTCAAGGCAGGAACTTGAAAGCAGGCCTGCTTGCTATTCTACATATCATTACCTCTAATCAAGGACCTTACTTCACAGCCAAAGAACTGTGGCAAGAATGATGAAAGACGCTGCTGGCTGGCTGGCAAGCTGTTTTGTACTCAGCTAGATTTCTTCTACAGTTCAAGATGACCTGCCCAGGGAGTGGTGCTACCCACAGTGGGCTGAGCCCTCCATTATAAATTCAACATCAAGACAATACCCCACAGACATTTCCACAGGCCAATTGGGCGAGGTAATTTCTCAACTGAGGCTCTTTGCCCAGATCATTCTAGGTTATAAAAAGATGAGAGTTAAGGCTAGCCAGGACATTGTATGGCACCAATTTTATCATGTTTTGGGAAGAACAAAACTACAAAGACAGTAAAAATATTTTAAAATCAGTTGTTTCCAGGGCCTGGGGGAAAATGAATAGGTAAGGTGGCTGGAGGTCTTTAGGGCTATGAACAACTGTGTATCATACTGGCACGGTGAATGCAGGGCATTGTCCATCTGTCAACCATTATAGAATATATAACACAAGTGGTAGCCAATGTCGACTCTGTAGTAAATGGATTCATCCTATAGGAGTATATCTATGGCACATAGGAAAAAATGAATAAATACTCTCTCCAAAAGAAATTGAAATAGGGCAGGTGCTCTTCAAAGCATAAAATAATAAAATAAAAAATAAACCAAACACAGACTTACTATATAATCTAGCAATGCCACTTCCAGGTACTTGCCTAGAACAATGGAAAGCAGGAACCTGGGAGCATACTTGAGCAATTATGTGCTTAGCAAAATTATTTCTACGCCCAAAACAGAAGGCCAGCAAAGTGCTCACTGAGAAGCAAAGGCTAAACAAAATGTGATTTATCTGTACAATGGAACTTTACTATGCCTTTACAAGAAATAAATCATGAAATATACTACAACATGAATGAACCTTAAAGACATTATGCTAAGTGAAATGACTTCATCACAAATGATAGATATTGTTTGATTACATATGTTGTGGTTTGAATGAGAAATGTCCACCATAAATTCATGTGTTTGAACACTAGTGGTACTGTTTGGGAAGACTGTGAAACTTTCAGGAGGTGGACCCTTGCTGTAGGAAGTGGATCACTAGGGAAAGGCCTTGATGTTTATGGCTCTTCTCCCATTTCCTGTTCTCTATCTGCTTCCTAACTGTGGACGGCATGTGATTAGCCAGTCTCTCGCTCCTGCCACTCCATTCCGTAGTGCTAGCATTCCTTCTCAACCGTAATGGGCTGACTCCCTCTGACTGCAATCTAACAGAAAGCCTGTTCTCTTTACATTGCTTCTGGTCAGGTATTTGGTTGGAAAGGGGGAAAAGTATGATAGTCAGATTTATAAAGACAGAGACTACAATGGGGAAAACGAGGTGTTCAGGGAACAGAGGAACAGGAAGTTTCTATTTCATGATCACAGAATTTCTATCTAGGAGGACAGAAAATTCTAAAGATGAATGTGAATGAGAGACTGATGGTAATATAAATGATATGCATCATAAAATGGCTAATATAGTAAATTGTATAAGTATTTTACTATAATTAAACATTTTGTAGACATGAAGTATTGTAAATGGAGGAACAAATAGCATTTTGCTATAGAGTTCTCAATAAACAAGTGATTATAAAAATGAGTAATTTGGGGTTTGGAGAAATATCTCAGCAGTTGAGAACACTGACTAGTCTTCCAAAAGGCCCCGGGTTCAATTCCCATCACCCACATAGCAGTTGACAACTGTCTGTAACTCCAGTTGCAGAGGATCTGGCATCCTCACACAGACATACATACAGGCAAAAGGCCAATGCACATAGAAATAAACAATTCAAAAAAATGAGTAAACTCAGCGGTAAAAAACAAGGACATCTTGAAGTTTGCATGCAAATGGATGGAAATAGAAAACGCTATCCTGAGTGAGGTAACCCAAACCCAGAAAGATGATTATGGTATGTACTCACTCATTAGTGGACCCTAGCTATAAAATAAAGGTCACCAAGCACTTAGCTCGCAAGCCCAGAGAAGCTGAATACCTAG